>MU966885.1:0-11507 GCA_036418165.1 Cooperia oncophora | reverse complement strand
AAAATTTAGAACGTCTTCAAATAGGTTTTTTACCCATGCCGCATCCCAGCAGTGGGACGCAATGTCGCCACGTGTTAATTATCGTCGTTGAAAGAGGGTTTGCGCCTCTTTCCAAACGTTGTGCAGGAAATTGCAAATTTTCATCGCCCAATTATTTGACGAAGAATTGAGAGAAGAGCTAGCCCACCCAGGAATGTTGTCAGTAATGCGATTCCATTTTCTCCATAAGACAGTGACTCCTGTCATTTCAAAAAGTATCAGCAGAGCAAGGTCAGCTGAAATTGTTTGATCTTTAGGTACGGTACGTCAAAGCTGGTGCAGGTGTGGCGGATCGTCTGGCTCACACGTACAAACTGTTCCACATGCAAATGTCCACTGCTTCTGAGGATATGTGCCCAAGGGGTGGTGAGATGAGGCTTCTTCTTTTTTGCCTTGCCAAGTTTGAGACAAAACCAAACAAAGTCACTGCCTTGTCCAGGAGAGGGACACTCGTAACTTGTCGCGTCGTCGCGCGCGGCGTATCATGCGGCAATGCGCGGTAGGTTCTCGATCTGTTTCAGTTGGTCGATTGGAGCAGCGAAAATTTAATGGAATCAAGCGGAGACAATACTTCGTGACATATCTAATTTTTCCCCAACTTTTAGGAATCTCAGACGCGGCTCTCAAATAGACGCTGGGAAGCTTCCTTGCCGCTTCAGTGCTAAGAAGTGACTACCCTCTTTCTTTCATTTCGAGGTTTTTTTAGCTAGCCAGAGGCTACCTCTCATGTTACAGGAAGGACAAAATCCCGAGCTTCTACCGCGAAGTGATACGCTTTCCCGGAAGGATCATTTTTCATGCATCGCATAGATGGAACATCATGAATATACTACGCGGACCACGCGGACTGTATTGTTCGCTGCGGATGAGGGGGCGTGTTCGGGATATGTTTGTCCTGTTGCAAGCCAGTGTCTTTCCTTTTTTTTGTTTCACCGAGCGCTAGGACTGTATCATTTCGTTCGTATCAGATTCCACCAATTGTTGGCGGTCACACACTTCAACAAGTGTTGGAGAACGGGTTGGCGGCCCGGCAGACCCAGCCTCACCGACTTACTCCTCATCTGCGGCGAACAAGACCGTAGATATGTAACGCCTATAACGAGTATCGGTGGTAATTTCAGAGGACGGAGAAAAAAGAGGAGTACGGTTTTTACCATACCGTACCCCAGTGTTCTCCCATCACCTACCATGTGTTCTGTCCCCCGCATTATAAAATGGGTTCCAACATTATTTCGAGTCATCATGTTGAGCTTTCTCAAACTTTGGAACGGTTTATTTCCTACGCTTGCTCGTTTAGGGATGTCTGGTCAAAGTCATGTGTTGGGTGCATTTGAGTGGAACACCACGGCTCCGTTATCGAGGACTCCGGACGCGTTGCTTGTCCAGACCGGCTGCTGTTACGAAGAACGAGGATCGGGGCACTTATACGCGGAAAACCGAGAAAGCATAGTGGCGATGATGAATGAAAGGTGAGCTGTGCTGCTATTCACTAAACTCTTTAACAGACATGCCTTACGGGTTGCTGTTCAGGCTGAAAGGCGTTCGTCTGGTCGGCGATGACGTATCGCTGGCCCTGCGCGCGGATAACGGAGAGCTACACACGCTTAAAATGACTACAAACCACTACGGTGCAGCGTTTGTCGGCCTTCCGAATGGCACACATCATGTTCAAGTGATGAAAGGCGAACAACTTTATGCAGAATTCAATGTCCAGGTTTGCTTGAATGTTTCAATTTGTTCAACACATAGAAAAAAAATCAGTATTGCTGGAGCCGATCTTGACTGAACCATGTCTATTTCGGCATTCTTAACCACAACTCTAACGACTATGGATAGGTTTAACAGAAAGTCTTACTTAACCGACGGTACATATTTGAAAACAACTTTTCATTAACAAAAATGCGACTTGAGTGGTGTGGAACTGAACTGTCAGTTTATTTTTCTCCTGATGTTATTTTGGACATCAGAGCAGATGGTCAGATGTCGGATGTGGCCAGGCCCTTAGGGTACAATATCTGACGTTAAACTTCCCTTTCTAGGCCCCTGAATTTCTCAACGAGTCATCTTTGACACAGGCGCGTGACTTCTGTAAAGAAAACAGACATTGGCAGCTGGATAGCTCGTAGCGTTGCTTCAGCTATCTTTTATGAATGACCGGGAAATGCATCGCCTTAGAACTGCGAGTGCCACTTCCCAGGGGTTCATAGTGGAGCATTACATCGAAATTCCCGTCAAAACACTGAAGGCTCTTCTTTTCCGTGGAGTGCATTTAACTTTCTCTGGTGTCTATTCTGCTTGAGAAACACATTGAGGGTGTATGAGACTAACAGCCCCCCAGCTGTCGATGTGTCGTGGTTTCCCCGCCTGAAACTGCACGGGGGTCCGAGTACGGGACCGTGGGAAAGGCTTATTCCTTGCTACACCGCCCAAAGAGTGGAACCACCTTGTGCGCGGCGAAATGCAACTTGCGTGAATTTTGGGCGGTGTAGCAAGGAATAAGCCTTTCCCACGGTCCCGTACTCGGACCCCCGTGCAGTTTCGGGCGGGGAAACCACGACACATCGACAGCTGGGGGGCTGATAGTCTCATACACCCTCAATGTGTTTGAGCGTACCATGTGTCTTTAAGTACGGTAGTAGTATGGGTCCCAGGCTTCATCCTCCATTGTCATCTTTGCTTGCACCTGTACATCTCAGACAATAGGCAGGTAGCACTGTCTGGTTCTGTCAGCGATGCCCACTTTGTACTGATGACGGTTGTCCAGAATGTCCTATTCCTGAAAGCGGTGATGCCAACAAGTGACCTGAATACCTCATGAGCACAGTACACAGACTTCTTATTGCTGCAAGATGTCCTTGTAAGCGACTAAGGAAGATTAGGTGGTCCAGTGGGATCCATGGCTGCGCTTTGCTTAGGTGTGAAATGATACATACGGAACAATGAGACACCATTCCCTTCGAACCGGATTGGCCCTCGCCCAGGCGAGCCAGCCCTTCTACCCTCCTGGGACGGTGAGCTGGCACCAGACTAGTCTAGGATGATGGAAACGGATGAAAGGGTGGGTGGCTTGTATAGCGGCTAAGCAGCGCAAGTTGCTATATAGGTCACACTGCATTCGAAGCGCCACCACTATTCTGATTCTAAGCGGAGTACGTGCCGCATTTCGAAAAGGGATCGAGTTAGTGAATGGCGGACTAAGAGTGGTGCACTACTTCCTGTTCTATTATAACGTGTCTCTCTCTAAAAGTAGGTGATTGCTACAGTACGGGCAGTATCTTTCAATATGTGCAGTTTCTTAATAGGACCTGCTAGCCCGGTTTTGCCGTATTCTGCGCAGCGGTTCATTCTCTTTCTTATCACAACAGTGAACATAGTTAAAGGCAGGAGGCACGATAAATCCCTAAGATGAATAGGATTAGTAATAGCAGGGCGGAATTCCTGGCTAGCGCTATGTAGCGCCTCTTCCAAGGAAGGTACCCTTATAAGGCCCTATCAAGCTGCAACATACCGACCCGAACGCCCACCGCGCCGCCCGCCCACAAATGGACGACCGTACCTGATGCTCGTATTGCTTCATTTGCGAAGTAAAATATGAAGCGAAGGGATTGACATGAAGCGGCCGCGGTGCTGCATGGATATATGAGTACATACGTGCAGCCGTATCTACCGTAACGGTTATTGGCAAGATGCCTACGGGAAACTCGTCCAAAATCTTGAATCATTAAGAACGAAGGTTTTCTTTGCAGGTTTTTGACCGTTTCACTTCGTTTTTTCGCCATTTTCTCACTATATTGCACCCTGCTAGCAATTTTGTAGGCCAAGTATCGAATTATCGTTCCAACGGCCTTTCAAATTCACAATCTTTATTGCAGATAACCAGCACAGCTCCTCTAGTGGAAAAATGGATTGATTTACACCACTCGTTTTGGCGGAATAACACCATTGTGATTGCCTCGCTAGTTCTACTCATGATGATGGCTTGTGTAAGTTTTCCCTTCTCATTCTCTTTAGTGTGTCATTTTTTGTTATTCTTGTTTGGTCGGTTGCCTCAGTTCGGTTCATGTCTGACCTGTCTCAAGGCGGACGAGTTTTGCATGAAGAATTTTCTTCTTACCTAGACTGCTGTGATGGCGGCTTAATATTCAAAATTGAAGTCGAGTAATCAACTTGCGACATCAAGCTAAATATCTAGACGATTTACTAAATGAACACGGTTTCCGTTTTTCTGCCGAGACCCTATCTCTGTTTGTTTTTTTTGTAGGGAATATGAAGCCCATAGAGGCTAGCTCCACACGACATTGCTTTGGAACCCAAATCTTGGGGGTTTTTTTTGTTGTGCCATGGGGCTATCTAAGACGACTTGTCACGGAAGGGTGGTAAGTCAAAGCGACCGTTTGGAATGGGATGTGTCCCCGACGGATCTGTTTTCGGATAGTGACTACGGACCCGTCTTCCATATCTTCTGCGGACCTTTCTCAGCAAGGAGGCATATACTCAATCATTGCGAAGGGAAAGCGTAAGACTGCCCCAAATATGACACCTTGGCACAGCAGTCATGGTAATGTGTGTGTGCGTGCAACTCGATTGTGATTTGATGTGAATTATGATTCACAGGGTCGAAGCCCGAATCCTCTTTCGCCCAAGCTAGTAAAGCCTTCTGCCTTCGAGACGGCACGGTAGGGTTAGGGCCAGACTTCTCAGGGTGAATGAGAACGCTGACTATGTACATCGACTGGCCGCCGCAACTCAATTTATAGGCCATATCCATTCAGAATGACACTACGTTTCTGAATGGAAGCAGAATACATGCAGCATCCCAAAAAGGGATTCATCAACAGTGAAAGTCTGACCCTTATGTGTTAGTGATGAGTCGATACGTTTTTCCCCCTACGTGGATTGCTACCAGTACCAGTGCTCCTAACAAGTGAGGTCGTTCAGGCCGTGGTGAGCTTTTTCAAAACGATTTGTTGCATGTTGTAGGGGTCCATACAAGGACCACACAGATGGGTTTCATTTTTGCTAAACGCTACTGGGAATGTCAAAAAAAAGGAATAAAACAAATCGCTCAAAATACGCAAGTGTTTTTCATCATCTTATCCTCGCAATACGTTTTCTAGCCTGTGAAAGCAGAACAGATACATAGACGTTATTAAGTGTTTCTCAACTAGACATTGAAAAAACAATATTGAATAAGCAGGCGAGAGAGTGAGGCTGCTTTACTTTGCCATACAATAGGTATAAGCCTGCAAGTTCTTTAGCGTTGTGAGGTTGCCGAGTATCCCTTCGCGCTCGGCAAGTGGCCATTTCAGCGCCACGATGGCCGCCCCAAGATAAAGGCGGGCGTTCCCCGGCGCCATAATAATTGTCAGAATCGTGATCAGGGCGCATTTGTACCCACTATTGAGAGAGTTTGCCATCGAAGTTTTTGGTGGTCATGGACTTGACCATTTGGATGGCAGTGACAGGCGAACCACCATTGAGTATCCTCTCTGGCATACAAACCACCAGAAATTTTTCATTTCTTGCACTCTCAACTTCAGTAGGTTTACATAGAACACCGTGCTGGCTTCGGAGTCATTAAACGAGCATCCTGAAACTTTCTCCACTTTTACCGTCTTCGACAATTTCGACAAAGAACTCGTTACCACCTGCCCGGAAAAAGATCTTGTTTCTCCCATATCAAAGGTATAGTGGTGTGCAGTGTATGTGCGTCACGCTTTTTGTGTAGTTTCTAGTTCTGCGTCCGCATACTTGCAAATGAAAAGCCTTCCTCTTAATGATGTTGGATAACGACTCCTTGGGTGGGGAGGGGAGGGTACTGAATAGCCCACTTACCTGGAGCATGGCCGGCCAACCATAACAACAAAAAGCTCGGGAAAATTTTTCTCGGCGTAACTCCATACGTAGGGGTAATTGATGGTCCTGATCACGGTTCAGATACTTATTTTTGCCGCGGAGGCCATCTGGGGCCAGTACGCGCTAATAGGCACCGCCGCGCACACATGACAATGATGTGTAGGCACGGAGAAAGCCCTTTGCAATCAAATTAGCCGACACAGGTCCGCGTGGAGGCTGCCGCATAGTTCAAAAATGAGTGATCCGTGTTGATGATCAGAGCATCGGATAACCGCCGTAACCCAAGTTTCATGAAGAGTTTTTTCGATAGTATTTCGCGAGCGTAATAATTGAGTGAGGCCTATTTGTGAACCGTTCCCGCATGGAATTGTGCCTTCTCAAATGGGTAGTATTCCGGTTATACACTTTAATGGAGCATTACAGGAATACAAGACAGCAAAGATTGTGAAAAGATGGACAAAACGTTGTGTCGGCGGAGGGGACCGCCGATCACAACCACGGATCCGTCCGAGAGAGCCCGTCGGCCACTATCCACCACACATCCTGCAACACCCGACAAATCGATAGCAGTACCTGTTTGAAGACGATAGCGGCAGATGACGCGGAAAACTCCACAATTACAGCCACCGGCATGCCAAGTAGACCATTTGGATTTTGACCTTATTTTGCGCTGTTCTTCATGCCTGCTCAAAGAATACCCTACATACTATACACTATCAACGCTACAGCTAGAATAGAGGGAATAAGGTGGTTTAAAAAGCCCATTCTTTTCAAAGTGTTTTTGACGCGCGGTTTTTTTGACATTCCCAAAAACGCGTTAGCAAAAAAGTGAACGCCATCGCTGAGGTCACTTCCCATGGACCTCTACCAACATGGCAACACCAACTCGTTTTGAGAAAAGCTCACCCACTGAACACATGAAACGACCTCCACTTGTAAAGAAGGGTCTTTAGAAAACAGTTCGGTCAAGTAGTCCGCGAAATGCCCCCGTGCATTTGGCATCGTTGTCCGCATTCGCAGAGAATATACCACTTTCACTTGAAACGGCGAGATAAAGAAGCTAGAGACGCGTGATTATTGCAACCATTGCAACCACGATTACTTTCACTCTGCAAGACAAGCAGCTTACAAGCGGAATTGCGTGGGTGCATAGCGTTGTCTGGAGCGTGGTAGGGCGATTTCTATGCTTTTACCGGGAATTGGTTGCACGTAGAATCCTGCTGATTGGGCTTATTATTATGATGAAGGTCCAAGGTGCCGGCCCCATTGCTAGGGAGGTGTCTGTTTAGGGCGTTCCAGAGGTTTTTTTTTCGCTTATTTCTCTACTGGGGAGTTACTTATGCGCTACTGGTTCATGATTGAGCTCCTACTACCCGTGACATTTGACAGAAGGAATTGTCTTCAAGTCATTAAAAGACCAGCATCATTGGTACGACTCCACAGCACATTAAGGGTGTGCTGAGGCACTGCAAACAGCCCCGCCAGCTGTCGATGTGATCGTGGTTTCCCCCTTACCGAAACTGCCCCTGGGGTTCGCTAAGTGACGGGGACGGGTGGAAAGGCTTATTCCTTGCGTACACCCGACCGCGGCACCCCCGCACCCAAGAGCCCTACAGCGGCGCGGGCAGGGGTTGCAGTTTCGGGCCATTTCGCTCCGGACGCGCGCGGAAAGTTGCATTTCGGGCGGACGTAGCAAGGCAATAGAGCCGTTTCGCGACGGTGCCCAGGTACTGCGACCCGTCGCGTGCAGTTTTCAGGCGGGGAGCCCCCACGACAGCATCGGACAGCTGGGGGCTGTTTATGCCTTCATACACCCTCAAAGTGGTCTGCAGCGTATCAGTGTGTCATTAAGCGTTTCTGGGAAACAATTCGTCCCACATTGTATACATGCACAACTTTTTTGAAATTTCAAATCTGCTCCTTCAACTACATATCCATTCAGAATTCTTTTTGTAGTTTGAATCTTGTAGGTTGAAAATACGCATAAAAATCCTTCTCTTACATCAATTTGTACTTCGGGTTACTATAATACAACCTTTTTCAGAGTGGTGTTTTTGGAAATGTTGCGCTTACTACTTTATGCTCTACTTTTCTGGCTACTTGACTCTGGTATTCGCACCAAAATCTCAAATTTTTGCAGCTTTTCTGTTGCCGACAGCGTGTCACCTCTGTATTGAATCGGCGTGGCTTTTTCACAGGCAGTCGGGAAGGATTCGAGCGAATCCCCCTCTATAAGAGCGACGAGGAAGACGAAGAGGACGTCTTTGATATACAGAAGTTATAACAATATTTACGCTATAGTTAGAAATTGTATGTAGGTCTAACCACAATCATTTATTTGCTCTATCCTTCTAGGAACTTAGTAACTAATCACCTCTCTTTCACTATGCGTAGCTCACGAATTTTAGTAAGTTGTTTGCATTTTGTACTTTATGCTCTAACTTTTGAAGCACTTTATTTTGTCTCCTTATTTTCCTCATCTTGTATTTTTTATTTTTTCTCATTTTTGATAGAGTTTATATCCTTTCATTTTTTCCATCTTAACTAACTGAAGGACTAACTATCTTAACTAATTGGTCTAATATCTAGTTAATTAATTGTAAGTGAGCCTAATAACTATTAACTATGACCATTGTGATGACGTTGTAAAGTGCCAATGTGATTCAGCTACTAAGCATAATTTCACGATTATTAAGGTACTGAAAATGCGAGTATTGATTAGGTCAGTGCCTTCCTTGATTCTAACGATGTGATCGCTTTTTGTTCTTCACTTACGCCCCAGGCATACTTTCCAATGTACTCTGTCACACCACTGGGGCTGTCGACGGGTCTGAGCCGGCAAATGGCGTCATTGGCGCGTCTGGTAGTGAAAAAGATGGAAAAGTGGTGGCGCGCAAATGACGTGAGTGTACCGGCCCCACCCATCTGGCAGTTCGGAACGGTGTCTTTAAGCAAGGACTTTGATGTGCCGATTTAATCGAAATCCTTTCTTATTGTTAGTCAAGTTGTTGAGGTGTCACGCACTGAGGTATGCCTGAGACAAGAACTTCTTTCACTTGCAATTTTCTTATGCTGTTATATGTCGTCTAATAGAATACTCTTCTATGATGAAGCGGTTGATGATGAAGCACGCATGTTTACTCTGTTCTGTAGTGGTATAACTCAGTTCTAAGAAAGGACTTGGTCTGCATTGATTCCGCTGCTGGCAGCGGCATTGTTTGAGAGATTTGTTTTCTGATGTTCCAAAAATATCCCCGACATGACAGGGTGTCCCAAAGTAACGCAGAAGAATCAAACAGGAGAATTTTGTTGCTTTTTATTTTCTATGTTGGTACATAAAGCACACAGGGGGCGATGCTACCTTCATCCTTTACACTACTCCGAAGCACTACCGGCCAGTACCGATAGATATCAGATTGTTTGATTAGGAAGCTCGACCCTCTTATTTCCTATACTCTATCGAAATCCAAGCAGCCGGTGTCGATCCATTCCCCGACTGCGTTCGGTGCGCGTTATCTCGAAGTCTGAATGCTGTCGAATGTGAGAGCGAGACTGTGGTAGTCATTCACCCAATGTGCTGTTCTTTGCCTAATTCCATAGTGTGTACTGCATGTTTTGTTTTGGAAAGCTCGGAAAAACTTTGTATTCGTTTTGTTTTTCCGTTGATTTCTGAATCGACCGTGAGTGGCGATTGCGAGATACAGGAAGGATTAGTTTCGTGCTGGCTCGGACCTGAATGATTATGAACAGTATTACCGTTACACAGTTTTATCACTTACGATTGGGCACTTTATAGTTGGTAATCCCTAGCAAGGGGTCGTATTTGGTCGCTGGAGGAGGATCTAATTTGTTGAGTTTTTCTGCTTTCACTGTTTCAAGTGTGCTGTACGTATAGTGTGCTCTGCTGCTCGACCCAGTCGTCACTACGTTATTAGAGCAAGTCAGAAAGGGTGAACTGGAGAATAATTCACGTAAACGGTAGGAAGTTGGGTATTTTTGAAAATAAGGAAGATGATAGGTGGGATTTGGGAAGGAAGTCGCACAGGAGGAGGATATCCCGAAGGGAGTGAGGGGGGGGGGTCATGTGTTGCAAATACGTTACATATGTTCCTCCACGGCAAGACGAATTCTGTTTACAGTGTGCCCTAATACTGATTAATAAGGACGACGAAGGACACAGTAGCAGTAGTGCCTTGTGAGGGTTTCCTGCTAGGCACCGTGTAGGATCAAGGTTAAGTGTAAGTCACGGAACCGTGACGTGGGGGTCGTAAGTCGCCTGCCTGTGGGGAAAGGGAGTTAGAGTTATATGTATGTGCAGGTGTCAGTTGTGAACAGAGTAAAGGGAATATTAGTGGAATACGGCACCTGCTTTTGTGCTTCGCTTCAAGCGCGGTATTTCCATCATACTCCGTGACAAAATATTCAGTTGAAAATATGGTATTTCAAAAACTCAAAAGGCATCCAAAGTTTCAAAAGTTTTCCAAGATGAATCAGTTGCAATATTTCGATGCCTAGCATTATTTGAAATTGTTTAACTTGTTTTTAGTTCGACACTACATATACCTACTTTAAAAACACAACTAAATAATACAACTAAATATTTAGTTCATTTCAGGCCTGAAAAAGGTGCCAGGCACCGAAATATTGCAACTAATTCATTTTGAAATAAACATATGAGGTTCACATAGTTAACCACACATTCAGATGAAGTGAGACTCCGGGACAGCGCAATACCCCAAATATATTCGGTGTAAATAAAACTACGACGTAGCTACGAGTTATGTTTGTCTGAATACAGCAAGGAACCCATCCGGTTATTAGAGAGTTGTGTCCATATTAGGCCCATATTCCATAGACCCATATTTCTATGCATGTCACTGTGATGTTAATGGAAGACAATGGCGTGGCGCATTCCATGAGAGTTTGATCAGCGCCTTTTTATTTCAGTTACTCGTGGAACACAGGTGGAAGAGGTAAGCTTTATGGAAACGATTCGTCCTACATTGTATACATGCACAACTTTTTTTTGAAATTTCAAATCTGCTCGCTCCTTCAACTACATATCCATTCAGAATTCTTCTTGTAGTTTGAATCTTGTAGGTTGAAAATACGCATAAAAATCCTTCTCTTACATCAAATTTGTACTTCAGGTTACTATAATACAACCTTTTTCAGAGTGGTGTTTTTGGAATTATTGCGCTTACTACTTTATGCTCTACTTTTCTCGCTGCTTGACTCTGGTATTCGCACCAAAATTTCAAATTTTTGCAGCTTTTCTGTTTGCCGACAGTGTCACCTCTGTATTGAATCGGCGTGGCTTTTTCACAGGCAGTCGGGAAGGATTCGAGCGAATCCCCCTCTATAAGAGCGACGAGGAAGACGAAGAGGACGTCTTTGATATACAGAAGTTATAACAATATTTACGAAAGGCTATATCGTTGAAATTGGTAATGTAGGTCTAACCACAATCATTTATTTGCTCTATCCTTCTAGGAACTTAGTAACTAATCACCTCTCTTTCACTATGCGTAGCTCACGAATTTTAGTAAGTTGTTTGCATTTTGTACTTTATGCTCTAACTTTTGAAGCACTTTATTTTGTCTCCTTATTTT
>MU966884.1:3094-19321 GCA_036418165.1 Cooperia oncophora | reverse complement strand
GCTAACACGTGCCGCGTGCATTGATTTCAACGCACCTTTTCTTTCCTCCTGAACATGGCATGTATAAGAACAGATTCTGTCAAAAAGTGTTGGTCATGCTTCGATAATGTTACATTTTCAAGGTTTCAAGTAAAGCAGGGAGGCAAGAAAGAAAAGTGCGTCCAGTAGGGCATGATGTTTCGAGATACGTCACATATGTGTTATGTGACGTCAATGATACGTCATCCTTCTCTAAGCACATAAGGACCGCGTACGTGTGTGTGCTAGACAGCGCTAAGCTCTACACACAGTGGGAGGATAGATATCGATTTTGCGCGCGTAGATAGCAGACATCTGAGGGTCTCAAACGGTGCCAAAAATTGTCTTTTTAAAATTCTAGCACATCGTACACCACAGCTCAGAGGTGTGGCCCAAAGAAAGACTACCTGTTTTTCGATTGGAAGAGTTCTTCTGAATGAGGTGCACCCATCGAGTAAATGAAAGTACAGCGTCGTAAAAGCTACGGAACCGACTAATGCTGCCCTTCCATCTAAAGCGCCCGCAAACCTGAGTGTAGCAGAAGGGGCGCTTCACTCTCAACCACGAGGAGATGACTTACGGCTAAATCCGACAAAAGCAAACATGGGCAAGGCACCTCCTGCCGTCACGGAAATTTTTAGGAAAATATGAACCCCATCAACCCCCCCCCCCCTCCCGGCACTGAGTAATCACATAGCCATCCTTTGAAGCTTCCTGGTGTAGAACACGTGGACTATGGCATGTAAGCACGCAATAAAAAATTCAATAACTGAATTGATAAGGTCTTATCAATTAGCTAATCGGCTCGTAATTAGTGCCCCTTAACTGATCTGAACCGATTTACAGCTCCTGGTCCTAGTACCGACCCTGACCGAGTCCTGAACAAAATTAGGTCCAAGAAGGCGGAAGCAGGAAATATCACCGAGATGTGCAAAATGGCGCTACTAGCAGCAACCTTCCCCAAAGGAGATCTATGATGGTCTCTTTACTACTTACCACCACCTGTCGTCTTACCATACCTTACGGTCGAGGTCGAGCGGGGAAGGGAGGGGGTTCTATGAGAAGTAGCAGTTTTACCGCGCCTTCGATTAGTGACTGGCGCGTGACTGGGGAAAATAGACAATCGGAAATTTCTTTCAGATGCCAGCACGTTGACCAGAAAATATCTGGAAGAGAATAAATGTGACGTATTGAAATGGACTGGGAATCCTAAATGTGGATCTAATGTCAATTAAAATAAAATAATGCAAATGGCATCAGAACGAATAACATCCACGGCAGGCAGGCTGATTGCCGAATGGGGTTGAATGCTGGGAGGGTCGAGACAATAGCCCCACGACTACCCACAACGGCGGCGACGCCCGTCAGGGAGACGGAGACTCTGCTCGGTCCTTCTTGAGGTCTCAGTTTCGCCCATAATCCAGCACAGTGATCACGATAGTAGACCGGTTCCCGTCCAGGCCAGCTAAGCCTCCCGCCTTCCCGGGTCAGAAAAATGGGTGCCGATCGCTTGTCTTTTTGAGCCAGATCCTAAGTATAATGCAAATTTCAGAAAAATGGCGCTAGGCTGGTGCGTGTAAGGGACACACATTCTCCTATACCTGGCTAAGCCACTTCTATATTGATAAGTTTTCACAATTCACTACCTATTCTGGATATTGAAGAGAAGTCAGGTGCACGGCCCATGCCAAATTGTGGTCGTGTCGCTCTCTTCCCTTCACGACAAAGATATGCCCCAGAAAGCTTGATAGATTCTAAAAAAATCGAATTCAAACTAGAGACGCAGAGAAATGAAGGAGAGAACGTTAGCAGTCTGCGAGAACTTGTTGTTGGGTTTCTCTCCAGCTTGAACCAATAAAACCTTATTATCATGACCTATGGTTCGTCTGCATCAATTCAAACTCAGTCTCACTTCATTTCGATAGCTCGAGCTTCGGATTTGCTCCCCTCCTCTTTCCCTTTCTGTACTGGTCACACTATTGCTTTCAGATGAATTTTGGGAGCTGGAGGTTTTCCAGCTCAATCATTGTTGCACATTTTGTAATGGGGCATAAAAAGTCAAGTTAACTGATCCCGGATAACTAAATCGAACCACTCCATCTACACGAAAAGTTGCTCTTTTTTACTGCCTCTTGCAGATCCACAAGTAGTCCCCGAGGCACTTTTGAATTGCTCGATGCTCCTAGGCAGAAACATCATTCGCTCACGGCTCGCTTATCCCAACGCGTACTTGCTTACTTTGCTTGGGTACCTCTACTTTTTCAATCAATAAATCCGTTCTTCTTCTGTAATTATTAACCTGATGCAAATCGGGGGGGGGTGCATTGGATGTTTTGTTAATTACGAAAATTTGCTGCGGCTAAATTGATCAGAGCTAATTATAGCTAAATCTGGACTGAAGGACACCCTGCACGTTTACTGTATCGCTTCTGGCTGCCATAGTCAGACTTCATTCTTATGTCCCTCATCAAAAGCTCTTATCGTAATTCTCATGACTACAATGGCGCTTTATAACGACCCTCTGGAGCTCTGTGGTCCTATTCCAGTCAGCAATACGAGCAAAGTCATTCCATCAATTTCAAGTATCAACAGCAGCACTTCATCATCACTTATCACCAAAACAATAAGTTCCTTTATCAATCGATATCACTAACATATGGATTGTTTTCAGAAAAGTTTGTGTACATTGTAAGTGTGACAAGACTGAGCACGAGTTACCGCCAAATCAGGCCGGTAGCGTCTACGAGCGACTAGGAATCAAGCCACCACCGTATGATCATCTTCTTTATCAGGATTTTGGAATTTTGCAGCCAGATACCATTATTTCCCTTTTGCTGTCACGGCGGGTGTGTTTTGAATAAACTCCCTTCGCTAAGGTGTCATTTTCCTCATTGCAACTACACTGGTTATCATGGAGGTCTCAGTACGGTTTCCGATAACTTCTGTTTTCAACGGGTCGAAGGGGCCAGAATGGATCCGTCGTATGTGCTGAGCTGTGTGGGCGATATTTAATTTGGTGACTGAGATGTTTTGACGTTGGGGAGTCCTCAGCTCTGTAAGGATTCTTCAATTCTTCTAGGGGTAGGGGCAAGCAGCGCCACGCGCAGCAGCGGTCCAACGATCGGTTCGGCTCTGGCCGATAAAGCCTTTCGTCCGTACGCGACCGGTTAACGTGGCTCAGATCGCCTAGGAGCGACAAAGTAGAGGCCTGGTACGTTGGTTGGCTCCCACAAGACATTGTCTTGGTCATTCGACGATTACAGTGCTGATGATTCTAGGTAGCAGTGGAACTCGTGGCGCATTCTAGCACGTCCAATACTATCCATGTCACTGTTTTTGTTGCGGCTTAAGAGAATTTTTCTGCGTCCGATTCTCTATGTGTTGTCTTTTCGGGTTTACTGGGATGTGAACGAATGTCGGCTATTATGCACAAGTTGAAACGGTGAATTCTTTCGAAAACATTTCCAGAATGATCTAGTATTGAATTGTGGAGATTTGATAGATCCGTAGGACCACAAAATGGTTTTCATTGCGCGGACCCATCGGGTCTTCCCCCCTTCCCCCCCTCCCCTGCTCTCAACCGCTCCTTGCGTCGAGTTCGGGCGAAAGGCAGTTTTTTGCGAAAAGTGGTTGAGAAAAACTTTTGAAAAACTGGGGAAAAAGGTAGAGAGTTAAGAAGAAGAGTTGGTACATAGATAGAAAAGGTGGTCGTGGAAACGTGGTCAAAAAAATTCCAATTGGGATCGTACTACAGCACTATCCTCCCGTCCAATGCCTGTAACCCTGTCTTGCAATCGTGCACCCTGTACTGCAAATCCCTTCAATCCACCGTCATATTGAATTTTAACGGTGGTAATGGAGGAATAATAACAATCAGTACTGCTTCGGGTTCAATCCCGAACAGAACCCTCCCGCATACTCAGACCTCCCATCCTTTCTGGATTGGTACCGAGGCAGAATACAGGGGGGGGGCAAAAAAGCTACCGAGTCACATATCAGCAAAGTTTTCGCTGCCCAGAGAGAAGACGTGGATACGAGTACCAGGGCGGAAGATACCACAATGTTCCTCGATAAGCAGGAGCTGCTCTCGCCCCATCAGCTTCATGTACACCAAAACATGAAGTCATCTCCAGTCGCAACCTGACTGGAGAAGACTTTCGGAATTTATGTCACCTTCAAGCAGCTGCGAAACTTCTAGTATGGAGTCACCCATGGATAGCTACCTGGAGGCCAGTACTCTCGATCTGGATGACCTCCAACATCGAGCAGCTCCGCACGGTCTAGGACATCATCTTCACCGCAGTCGCCAAGGCGCGGGTGATGGTATGGACCGGACGTACCTGAAAGGGAAGACCGATATTTTCTTCGTGGACCCGGACTGAAGGTGAGCGCTGGCGGTTACATCGAGCAGCTCGAGAAGAATATCCTCCCCACATGTCGTCGCCCGTACCTTCTTGGAAACTTTGTACTGCTACAGCATTGGGTGCCACCACATGGAATCGAAGGGCGTTGGAAAAACTCGCCTACTTGGAATGGAAGGGCGTTGAGTACCTGAAGAAGATGGAATATTTGAGTATGTCCCCTGACCTAAACTCTCTCAATTACCGAGTTCGGGCGGAGCTCAACAAGCATGGTCTGGCCGAGAAATCAGCTATCTCGCTGAAGCCAGGTACCGAATCACGGTTGCGTGGCAGAATCTCTCGACGGCGCTCCTCCAGAAGGCTGTGGCGGAGTGTCATGATAGTATTTAATATGCTCTTCAATATGGTGGTAAAAATGTCCGATCAGAATTTATAAAGTGTAACTTATAGCGCCTCGGAATGTCAATGAAGAAAAGTGACTTTTTTTGCCCCAACCCCTGTATAAAGGGCCACATCGCATTCAAATGCCGCTGCGATTCAAGATTGCGATGGAATGCACTTTCCAGGAGGGTTTGTTCAGTACCAAAATAGATTTATTCCACTATAACTCTACACGAGGTTCACCATGGAGTCT
The DNA here is from genome assembly GCA_036418165.1 of Cooperia oncophora. Taxonomy (NCBI): domain Eukaryota; kingdom Metazoa; phylum Nematoda; class Chromadorea; order Rhabditida; family Trichostrongylidae; genus Cooperia; species Cooperia oncophora. The sequence continues at coordinate 14,308 of MU966884.1, read as the reverse complement.
AGTGACGTTTTGTTGAAATCGTCTTCTTTGAAGCCTTCGTGCCATGAGCGAGCCCTAGACGACGGAACGACCAAATCTGCCCTATCCCCAAGTAATTGTATGGGTTTCGTGAGTTTTACGTAGATGTCCTCACGATACTGTTTAGAGCTCGTGAGCACGGCTTATCACGAATCCCTTTAGGTCAGCACTGGGCTCCCGTTCTAAAATCCCTTTTCAAATATTAGGAGCAGTTGATACAGTAGGACAGGGCTTATGAAAACGATATACAGCTGCGGAAAAAAAACTTGGAACAAGCCAAAAAAAATCAGAATTTTCTATCAAACTATTACTTGATTTCCCCTGACTTGTGTATCGTAATTTTGTGAGTATAGATAGAGTTCACAGCCTTGGCAAGAAGTTCCCAAATCAGTCTAAAGCATCTTAATCCAACATAGAAGTACGTGAAATCTAGGTTCCATCACCCAAGATCAGCATCCAGATGACCAAATAACCGACTGAAAGCCTTCAGCTCAACCCCATCGAGCATCTTGGACATGACTTAAAGCATGGAAAGTAAAAAGACCACCAACACGAATGAGAAGTTCCATGTATTTCAAGAAATTTGGAGTCGAATATCTGTGGATACCACTCAGGTGCCTGTGGAGCCGACTCCACAGGAGCTTGAAGGGTATCGGTGAAGAAGGCTCTAAAACCAATGCCAGTAGTAAGCAGACCCGAATTCAGACACAAATAGTTCCTTCTCTCGTTGAAATTTCTGCAAATCTCTCACGTTTTCCACTGCTTATTGCTGTTAAATAGGAGCTACAAAACTGCTTAAAACGCGATGTTGCCGTCGTCGAAAACGTACCTTTCCCATGTTGTCTGAGTCATATAAGGGCCTAACTGCTGTCTCGCAAGGTCTTAATTCTACAATACTTGTACCACCACATTTGACTGGCTATTTTTGTCCCTTGCAATGTCAGTATGAGCCGTGGCTAATCTATGTGCAAATTCGATGCACATCGTTTGTTTTATTGCTTGCTCGGTTACGTCATCATAAATCTGAAAGAGCTACCATTGGGACCTGAACGATATAGAATTTGAATTTATGGGCCCAACTGAAAAAAATGGCTATCCATGGACCATCGACATTTGCATAGTTTCCAAACGTTTATGTGATGAGCAGAGAGAGTGATCCTCACGCCTGCTTGCAGGCTAATACTCGTGGCGAAAGGTCTTTGGGCGTACATTCCAAAGTTGTACCGCGTTCGTGTCACGGTTGCGAGTGATGTCACGTGCGCGGCATTCGCACCAAAACCTATCCGATTCACCGTGAAAGTGCTGCAGGTCAGCTACCTGAGAAACACTAGCTATTTTGCACGTACCCTGTCAATGCCGGCCACCTTCACGACCACCCAAGGAAAGCTAGCCTACTGGCGAGAGCAGGAATCGAGGCATGTTCAGACCTACAGAAATCTCGGCGAAAACGACTTCACGGGTTCCCTGCGAAAGTATTGGGTCGGCCCATAAGTGATGGCGTTTTTTCCGCACTCGAATTCTCGCGCTAAAGATGAAAAGTTTTGCCATTAACTTTTACACTGCTTTGCAGAGAATTCCTAGCCCTATACGATAGTTTCCTGTTGAAGTTCTCCTGTCCACTTATAACTGGAATGGCAATGGTAAGAAAGGTGTGCTGTCGAAAATGCTCAGTTTCGTCAGGTCGACGAACTTGAGAATTTTCGACAGCCACTCTTTTTAACCTCTAATTAAAAAGCTGAAACCGCACATGCCCAGTTACTGAGTATATGGCCAAGATGGTCTTAGACATGCTTACAGTAGATTAAATGATGAGAAGATTTCAATTTCGACCTTATAGACAAGCATCGAACTGTGATAAAATTCAAAAAGTAGTTGTCGGAAACTCACTTTCCGCCTGTTGACCCGATACTCCATTTCAAAAGAATAGAAATCGACAGAAATCAATAAAAGTGTGAATGCAACCGATCTTATAGAGCGGAAAATTATCTGTCAAATAGTGTAGAACACATTGGGAACAATCGTCGTTTTCTATATAAAAACTTGTATGAGAGAAAACGAGATTACTTATGGGCCCCAACTAATAAACAGATTTTGTGTCTTTCCAATCCATACTTTTTGCTGCATCATTGCTTTATTATAAGAAATATTTTATCGTTTCGCTCATGCTGGTCATGAAGGAGAAGGAGAGAGAGGGCGTGGCACTGAGCAGCATTCAGAAAAAGAGCTATTCCTGTTATGAAGCGGTGCGGCGCTTTATATGAATTAATAAAACACCTGGAGCCATCTACATTTACTTTTTATCCGGAGAACGGTGTCCATCTTGTTTCTGAGTCCTATATTCCCAAATTGATCCCGCTAGAGGCCTCTTATAAGGCACTATGAAAGAGAGATAGGTGATTTATGAAAACTTCGAAGGACTCTTCAAAACACAGTCCACATGTTTAGAATGGGCGGAGACAGTCAGACAGTTGTGCCCATCTCGTAGGCATGCCAGTCTTTTCCAGAAGGAGTGCGCACCAGGGAGAAAGCATCGCGAGTTAACCCCCCCTCCCCCTCCTTGTGAGCAGCATGTACAGCGTCTTTAAGAACGCTGTTTATACTTTTTTGAAGGATGCTCTGCAAAATCACAGTTTTTTTCGGAACAGTCCAAAACGTTTCGAAAAGTTTTTGCCTCTGGAATTTCCCTAAATCATCTACCACCAGTAAGCTGGATGCTTTCTAATTTATCAAAATAATGAACCCTTGGGGCCATTCTTTTTCAAAAATTATTTCTCCTGCGCAGTCAGGTATTTATAATTAGGTCTTTTCTTTCTTAAACGCCTCAGTGCTCTCGATTAGGGTGCACTCCATGTCACGTTACAGATGGTTGGAGGCGTGGCTGCGTGCACAATATGAACATGGCCTACGCTCGGGTTTGAAGGGATATTTTCATTTGAGACAGCTGTCATAATGGCTTGTGTTGTACGATGACATAGTTATAATTGTCCGAAGCAGTGTTCGCGTGAACGCAGCCACGCCCTCCCCATCTTCGCGGATGGAGTGATAAATTCATTGTCTATCAAATACAAATATATATAAATAATAAATACAATATATGTCTTCTTACAGTGGTTTCTAGTGAATCCACATGTAGTTCTTAGCTATACAATACAAATTTTAATTACAGCAAACATGCCGATCAGCAGTACCCGAGACGACACACCCGGTTCGGTGAGCCACGGTTACGCATGGGTCCCGCCTGGATTGACTCGTAAGAAGGTGAGTATAGCATTACTGTGTTCAAGAGGTATGTGTAGGTATAAATCTTTGAGTAGAAGTGCTTTGAAACGGGGTTTTTACTGATGTCAAATGAGTGACGCGACTGGACAGATGGACTGAGTGTTAGTTTTTTGACTGGTTACTTGTTATGACATCTCGTCGGGAGGTAATCTTTTTGTGGGTTCTCTGCGTCTTTGTCTGTTCACCTGGACTCTCGATGTCTACGCTCTGCCCCTTTTCCACTTCAGTTGTAGCTGCTGCTGTTCCGTTCCTATTTACCGTAAGTATTATTGCTATCACCGCACGGAGAATCACTCCCGAACACTCGGATCGTTTTCTTGACTACCTCCACGACTTCCACAATATTCACGCATTCCGCCGAGGATCTCCCGGATTACGGTGGCATTTTTTGCACTGTCCGAGTTTTTGCTGTCAGAGTCCACAAGCACTTGTAACTCAGGCGACGAGTTGTCTGCAGAGATTCTACCTTGGCTCTCCTTCACAAGCGATTTTTCCGTCGTAAAACCGCTTCGATCTTGTGGCGTGATTGAAGAAGGGATTTGAATTAAAATCGCTGCGATTCAAATGTGGTGGGAAGCAATTTCGATACGGCAATTCAATCTTGAAATCTAGGCCTTCGCCTCGGTATAATTGGCCTCGTTCATTTCTTCATCCTCTTGTTTCCGTAGTGTTTCTTGCTTATAAAGAGGAGAAACGGCTGAGAGTCCCCTCAGTCCAGCGCGTGTCGTTCCCCGCTGTGTCCACCTCTAGGAGGATTTCTCCGCTTTTGATTCTGAGCGCTGCTTTGAATCTCTCTCCACCTTTTCGATTTCCATTCGCTAGCGCGAGCTGTACTGAACTCTCAGCGTTCTATTCTTCTCCTTACAATGAAGTCTGGCTAAAAGTTCGGGAATAAAGCCTCCTGCTGAGTCAAGGCCCTACCTCTAAATTGCTGTGAAAGTAGGGATAGGGCGCTGTCCCGTTGGTAGGAGTGTCAATTCAAAGCGACCCTACCCTGTGCGAAACTGGGATTGCCCCTGTGAGTATGAGATTTTCCCTAGGCCTAAAATGTGGGAAGGGGGAGAAGGGCAATTTCAAGTGCGGTAATCCTGCTCGCACACCACAAAAAGATATCCTTTTTCACAGAAGGGATGCTCTGAGTGCACCATAACGGATTTGACCTGGAGATAACTGCTGCCCAACTGCTAACCCTTCCAGTCCATACCTTCCCAAACTCTTTCTTATCAGTTCATTCCTATCACTTGAGCTTCTTCTCGACTTCGATCCAGCTCTCTTTCTCTGACTCTTCTTGGTCGTGTAATCCATAGTGTCTTGGAATAATGAACGCTGAACCAGCTTCCGTTACTACATTGTTGAGCTTGAGAGCAAAGGGAGCTCCATCCTTCAGCACGAGCCTCTGAACACCATCGTGTTCCCAATTGGACGCCCCACATAGCAGCAGTGGTACTCGTTTTAGAAATGCCCTCTTTCTGAAGAATCCTGGCGCTCCCTGTTTCCTATTCCACAAGCATTTGGGATCTTGCAGATACATCGAGATGGTGGTTGGGTTTTGAATTGAGCTTCTGGCTCACCTTCTCCCTCTTGTGATTCCCATAAACACCCGGGGGGGGGGAGATGCAAGATGTTTCTTTGGAGGTGATTATTATAATTCTAGGTATTCTGATGGTAAAGTATCGGGTAAACTATTCGATTCTTTAACCTGTTTGAGTTGCGCCAGTTGTTGCTTCCCTATGGAAATCGCTCAGTCTCTTCAGTTCTCTTGGAGCTATGCAATTGGCGCTACAATTCCGTGTTGCCATACCCGTTTTTATCCTCCTAGGCGTCATCTGTGCAGCTCCAGAATGGGCAAAGACTGACTAGATTTGACCTAATGATTTTCGCGTTCCCACAGCCTCTTTGGTCCCCTTACAGTAGTCGGCCTGAGCCTTGCGGCCTCCTGAAAGGGGATGCGACTGGCCAGGGTAAGGGGAGGCTGTCTGTAGAGGGATGTAGGAACATATGGTGATGTAGCTTGTGGTCAGGAGCTGATGGTCAGTGCTTGGCTCTTGAATGGGGAAAGCTTATGGTTTAATGGGGCAAGTTGGGCTATATTGGTGCATGGTAAAGGCGGCATGGTCTATGGCCGTATGACTCGGTCATGACGCATCAACTCCATCAATGCGATGTCTTTTGTAGTGCCAGCGGTAAATCACGTGTAGAAAGTCTGCCTGCAAGTGGAACGACGTTCAGCTTTTCTAACTGGCCATCATTCGTGGTGTAGTGTGTGATTCTGTACCAAGCGTTCGTGTGGCCTTCTTTGGCACTGTCTTGTAGCTCTTGCCTCGTTCCTTGCCTAGTGCCTCGAAATATGGGCAGAAAGATTTGCAAAGACCTTCCAAAAGCTTTACAGGGGGCTCTGTTGAGAAATCCAATTGCAGCACCCATGTACTACGTAATCGCAGAGAACAAGCTGCACTTTATATAACTAGTATATCGATCTATCTCATCCAAACTCTTCCTTCTAGTGGTGTGCGCTCTCTCATACCCTTCTGGTTTTTTCCTCATTCGCTCTCTAGAATGGTATTAATAAACATTCAAATAAGATTATCCAATGACAATTCTTCCCCGCACAACGCCCTTCTAGATCTCCTTTGTCTGGACTTAGTTCACGCTTGTAACGCGGGAGCCGATGTTTACGAACGTCGCTCTACGACCACTAACAAATTTGTCGGGTTTTGAAACGGTGTTGGCGATTGTTTTGGGCCTGTTCGCGGGTCGGAAAAACCATTTGCAGCCCACTGTTGGCTAAGCCACGTACTTCGCCGGCGGCTCGGCGATTGCTTCTATGTGTTGAAATGAGCTTTGCGATGAAAAGTGCATGAAAAAAGCACCTCTGTAATCTCAGGGAGTTTGTTTTTCCGCGTTTGTCAGTGATTCGGATAAAGTGTGAGTTGCAGGACTGCCAGCTGCAGACTGCGACAGCAAAACAAGCTTAGACCTTCCTAGTCACACCCTGCGCAGCCTCAGTCTGTTATCTCCTGCGATAGCTATCCATTGCCGCTCGTTTCCCGCTCTTTCGAACTTTGTAGTAACCTTTCGTCGCGCTTTCGATTCCCCCGTTATCAAGAACAGAAGTAACCCTGCTTTCTCTTCCTCCTCCTTCTTTTCCTCCCCGTACACTTTCTCACTCTCCTCTTCTTCCTTGTTCTCCTCCTCTCATCGTCCTTCTCGTCCTCTTGCTCCTTTTGCTCCTTTTGCTCCTTCGCTCTTTTTGCCCCTTTTGTTCCTCATGCTCCTCTTTCCCTTCCTCCCCTTTGCTGCCCCTCCACTTTTTCTTTCTATTCTTTCTTCTTATACTCTTATTAAAAATGCTCTCCCACCTTATCCTGTTCCTCTTTCTTCCCCATTTCCTCTTCTTCGTCTTCCTACCCCTCTTCTCTCTTCCTACTGGTATCGCGGATACTTCTTATACCTCCTTCTCCCGAAACTATTATTTCCTTTCGTTTGCAAGGATCTGTGCTATTTTTTTCTATATCCGGCCTAGAAATCTCTCACTTTCCCACATTCAGTGCGCGCCTGGGCGAGCAGTGCCATGCGTCTATGCTCCAAAATTTACGCCCCCCCCCCTCCGCAACACCTTCAGTGGCACCTACTATTCGGGCTTTCAGTTATGGAACACTATGCCGTATTTCAATGCGTTATGTTCTAGTGAGGGACAATAGACCTATTTCGGGCCTTTGCTACCACTTGTGACCCATGGAATACAATTTCTCCACAAACTGTTCCCTAGCTCTTCGTTTTCATTTTTCAATTCTTTTTTGTTTAATCTCTCCCTTTTCTATTTCTCTCTCTATTTTTTCGCTACCTGTTTCTGACCATGTCAAGGCCGTGGTTTTTCCCCAGGTCTCACTTTCTTCAAGTTTTTCACCCAGTACTGCCAGTTTCTAACGATTTCCAATCATTCGACCGTCTCGCGAAGCGCTTCGCTGTTCGGATCGTCGGTATTTACCGTTCAGCTGTGGCTCGGATTCTGATTCTGGACAGTCCTGGCTCGTCTACTGGACCATCGCAACGACGATGGGTTTGCTAACGGAAAGCATGCTCGAGGATCCCGTCATGATCAAATTCATGACCGAAGTCTCGTCACTATTCGCCGCTAGTCGACAAGTTCCATGGTTAATCGATGTAAGTTTCCATGGTGAACAGTGGGAGGGCAAACTCGTCCAGGAGGGCTATAGCGTATAGTCTTAGCCCTTTCTTGCATATCTGGCCAGTCGCGTACATCTCATCAGGGAAAGAAGCGACTGAATAGTATTTTTAGTTAGTTTATTAAATAGCTTAGAGGGTGGTCAAACCACCCAGCTGGCCCTAGAGTATAGTTATTGATTATTATCGATTGTTCAGGTTGAGGAATACATGGCTCAGTTGCCAAATCACATCGTGCCGCGAGTGAACTCAAGCGGTGAAAAGTATCGTGAAAAGCAATTGCTCACACAACTACCACGACAGGATCTGTCCGTTGCCTACTGTAGGCACTTAGGCAGCAATGCTGAACGAAAGGTGGGTCTTACAAAGAATTATGGGCGCCTGTGGTTTTTTTGTAGGTGTTAGTTCTGTGTAAGGTCAGCCGAAGCACTCATTCAATTAGGTTTCACTTAGCTGATGATACATTCCTAGCCGGCGAAGCGAGCGCTGCGCACTTTCATCTGGCGAGAAATGAAGGAATCGGGACATGGTCTAACAACTAGTGCACTCCCGCGATCGACGAGTGCAAAAAATGGGCGGGAATCTACAAGCTGTGCCCTTTCCTCATTGGTGTAATCCTTCTCTTCAGCATTCCAGAAGTAGGAGCCCACTATTGAGGAGGGCACAGGGGTCAGCTATTCTCTCCGCCCTTTTCTCCTCCTATGCGCTCATCGCGGAATGTGTCTTTAAGTTCAAGACATACCCTATGACATTGTGACTTTACAATTTTGCAGGTCTGTGCGCACATGTATTTCTACATTGACAAGTGCCCCTGCAAAAAGGCTTAGCGGTCTTATGGTGATCACCCCCCCTTGGCATGTACCACACATTAGAATCCCGCTCGCGATTGTGCTGTTCGAATGCATACTGGACCATTACGACCAATGGCGATCTCACGCAATCTCTCGTTGGATCGTGATAAAACGAATGGGTCGATAACTCCTCCTCCTTCCACAGGTTGAAGAAAAGCAGCACGTCAATGAGGAGCGCGCAATGGTCATGAGTTTCCTCCCATGTCTCCGCCCATTCGATTGTTGCGGAATGTGTCCTCGAGGCTTCTAGATTCCGGGAGCTGATCGAAAGATGTTCTAGTGGTTTGACCTTTTCTAAGGTCGGTAATAATCTCTGTATGTATAGTATTTCAGGTTTATGAAGAATTTATCAATGCTCGAAATGAGATCGCCCTTGATATTGGCTATGTGGCGGCAAATATTCCCAAGAGTATGGTACGCTCCCACATGATCTTTCCCACTTGCTTCTCCTAGATTTGGCAAAATACCGTATTCAGGAGTGTCACAAGTGCTCTGGAGTGTTGGAACGCAACGAAATGGCCGTGATAGCGCCAAAGTTAGGTGATTCGACTGGCTGGCATCCCGCCTGTTTCACCTGTGCCACTTGTGAACAGGTGAGTTTTGCGTGGCCTTCCCGTCATTCAGGACATCAATCGTGAAAAGCGTGCAATTCTTGCTCTAAGGGTAGCCTTTTCCGCCCGGAAACGCCATACTGAGGAAGGGAAAAGTTATGATTCCTGCTGTCAGGAATAAGAAATGCCTGGGGTTTACTCATACTCTTTGGAAGAGATAAAATTCTTACTCACTCCTCAGCTAACTGCGTTTCCATAACCAGCCTTACTGCAAATTTAGGCGTAAATTTATGATCGAATTATTTTCTATCTGAAGTAAGATTTCGCCTCAGATTTGGCCGCCAGCGATCGTCCGACGCCCCTGAACACGAATATCGCGATCCGTATTATTGGCGGTGAGAGATGAGCAGCGTCCGCGGCAATGCGCGCGCCCCGCAGAAGAGGTGCCGGCGCTTGTGGCGCAGTTTCAGGCGTATGCAGGCCTTGCTATAGCGATATCCGTGTTCAAAGGATCAAAATATCGCAGAGTACAAGCCATCAATAAACCTGAAGTTCCGAGGGGTTCTATGGGGGCCGACGCCTTTTCCAACGAAATCCAGAAGATATTTCGAAGTGAGGGGTAATGAAGTGGGAACAGTGCCCAACGATCCCCTCTCCGGATTCCGGAAACCCGTAAAATCGATTCTTGACCATAATTAGTTTCTTTCAGCTTCTCGTCGACCTAACCTACTGCGTGAAAGACGACCAGATCTATTGTGAACGGCACTACGCGGAATTGCACAAACCACGATGTGCTGCTTGTGATGAGGTACGGTAATCATTCCCTGAGTTCGGATCACTGATAATATCGATCGATCGCTGATATGTTGAATCCAGAACACAGTACGTCGTACATTGGGTTCCCCAGCGAGGGGGGGGTCATATTCCACGTCTGGAAGAACGAGGTTGTAATTCCCTTCAAGAAATGGTTTCCAGGCGTTAACGTTTCCTCGCCTTTTCCTGGGTCAGGTGTCCTTTGCCACCTCACTCGCTGGACAGCGGCAGTTTTTCGGGAAAAAGGTCGGGAAACTTTTGGAAAAAGAAACTCCGGCAACGTTGTAAGTTGTGGGAGGGAGGAGGGATAGCGATGGTGATGGGAGAGCGTGGTGTCAGGGGAGAACTTTTTCAGGGAGATTTGCTGGTTTACACAAAGAGTTTCTTCCCAGACGAACAGCGCGTGCCCTGATCGAGAAGGCGCCTGGCACGAGGAATGATTAATTGCCCAAAAAAAGCAACTTTTTCGGGGGCATGGGCATTTTTTTCTAGCCTCGTCGAAAGCGGGTTCCAAAGCAAGGACTTTTGGAGACGTAGGAGTTTATTCTTCACTGGGACCTCCCGTTATTTATTTTCTTCTCCAGACGACCACTGTCACTCGCCTTGGTTGGAGGAGGGGGTGGATGTAAAAACTTCCGATCAAATATTATAAATGGAAGAAATTACCGCACCACCCAGTGCAGAAAGGAAGAGGGGCGTGAGAAGCTACCCAGCACGCCCGAATCGAAAACATTATTGATTATACAAAGTTTCGTCAGACCACGTACTACACCCCTCCCAAGGCAACTTCCGAATACAACCCTCCTTTCCTCCCGGTTAAGAACTCCGCTTCTAGAACACACACCGATTCCAAGGCTGACTTTCTCCAGCGCTAACCATTTCGTCTCTGAAATAATTTTTCGGAATATTTTTTGGCGCTCAGCCAAAAACGCGTTAAGTCGCCTACTTCTATGTTTACAGCATTTGATGGTCGCTTTTTCCTTCTGTGAAAGTAAACAAACGTCAGGGATTAGTATGAATCGTTGTGGTCTTCTGCGTCACCCGATGTGATGTCGACAGCGGCATCTATCGTCTCAGGACCCACCACTCCCACATAAACTCTACCTGCCTTTGTTATGCACTCTATGGAGCTATTCAGTGGAAACAGCACCAATTAAACGACGCGTTGACGTCATGGAGGTATTCAGAAGGCGAAGGGCGTCGTCGCCGCCGTTGTGGGTAGTCGTGGGGCTATTGTCTCGACCCTCCCAGCATTCAACCCCATTCGGCAATCAGCCTGCCTGCCGTGGATGTTATTCGTTCTGATGCCATTTGCATTATTTTATTTTAATTGACATTAGATCCACATTTAGGATTCCCAGTCCATTTCAATACGTCACATTTATTCTCTTCCAGATATTTTCTGGTCAACGTGCTGGCATCTGAAAGAAATTTCCGATTGTCTATTTTCCCCAGTCACGCGCCAGTCACTAATCGAAGGCACGGTAAAACTGCTACTTCTCATAGAACCCCCTCCC
>MU966883.1:12389-27950 GCA_036418165.1 Cooperia oncophora | reverse complement strand
TCGACACCGCTTTCGTACCCCGGAAACAGAAAAAAAAACTGTTCTTGCTGAACTGATTTCCAAACAAAGCTGTCAGCTCAAAGGGACTACTTTTTAGTTTTACTCCCCAGTAAGTTCAATACAATGACGAATGCTATGAGAGCGGCTGAGCGCTAGTCTGTGGAGGATAGGTCTTTAGGAACGGCATTTTCGTACACTAGGAAGAGTTGTGAATCGACTCGTTGTCCTTGTCGTTTCCGTCCAGGGTTAGGAGTTCTGTTAGCTTCCTTCTGCAAAAAAAATCATGCCAAAAGATTTCAGTGAAGGCATAGGTTATTTGCTGCATGCAGTGATACGGGCTTGTTTCCTGCGGGTAGGAGCGGGTTCGCACAGAGTTGACGGATCGTCTCTTCATCTATTTTCTCTTGACATCTTTAGAGATACCTCTATTTAACTGGGTTCACTAGTGAGCTATCGGTTAGGCAGCTACTCTCGCTACTGCTTTGAACGGCACTGATGTAAGTTAGGTCCGCAACGCCGTGGTATCCCCTAACCACGAACCAGCGCCGTTGTGCGAAATCCATCGAAGAGGTCGTATTCCGCCTTGAGACAATTCCTTTCCGTTGCTGATTTTATCCTCTTCTGGGCCCTTTAGGGCCGCCTTTCCCTAGTTGTCGGCGTTGCAATAAAGCCCTATTTCTGGCACGCCACCAGCCATTTATGATAGTTGATCGGAGAGCTGGCCTTCTATTTGACGGCAAAATTTTGGCACAGTTTGTGGGTCACCCCTAAGAAATTCATTGTGGAGGGAGAGGACGGTTGTGCTACTTTTGCCATTCCTTTTCCCAATGCTGCACCCTGGTCCTGATGCCTAGTGAAATGCAATACCGGACTACCGCTCCGCAGATCTGATGTTCGAAAAAGGATCGTTCTAGCTTGCTCTTCCACTAATCACCGAGTATTCTCTGACGGAGGTTGCATTTTGCCGCTGGACCGCTGGAGGGGGGAGATCGTGGTTAAAGGAACTTTTTCCCAATTGTTGGTTTTCCCGTTTTACACCTAGCTAGGTGGAGCCGGGTAGCTTTTGATGACCTTCTCTCAATTCTTCGCTACATGTTGACAGTTTCGCGGACATTTGACGGTAAATGAAGCGAATGATTTCAAGAGTAATGCAGCACGTCTGCGATTAATACGATTTGTCCCGAAGTCTGCAGCAAGGATGCAGTGGAAAGAGTTACAGCGTGTGAAGGAGTGCATTCAACTATTAAGGACGGTTTCGGGACATCTATCAACCAAGTTTCCTAAGGGTATGATAATCCAGAGAAATTTCCGCGTCTCGCCGTTCGGGAGAACAAAGAAGAGAAAGGGAGGAAACGTAAGCGGGTATTTAGGAGAAATTTCTACAGATTCCTTTACTGACATCCTTGCTGCTTCTATGGTGGGGTAAGCGGATGTATTGGGAGTCCAATAGCCCCCCCCCCCCGTGGTTTTCCGTGGAGGAAACGCCTTGACGTTATGTGAATGCTTGTAGTTTCTTTCATGTGTGCAGTGATGATGGCGCATACAAATGAGATAAATTAATAAGGTTAATATGTGTGGCCGGGATCGCCTTCTACATCTGGCGCTTATGATCTGGGGCATGGCATTTGATTATGTACTGGTGGAAAAATTGGGATCACCCCAATAAGGAGCTCATTAGATTAACAACCCTTTTCGCTTGGGAGAGCGAGGGAGTGGGGAGTTTTGTTACGTTTCGTGCTTCACGCTGCGGCGTGTTTTACTTTTAATCGAGGGTTGGTAGGTATTCGTAACAAGAACTGACAAGCGATTCCTACTGGTATCACTTGTGGCTTCAGAATATTTTGTCTCTACTTGATGGCTCGACCATAGACATATGGAAGTGTGCGAGAGCGCCGAACATCGCTCTCCCCCTAAGCCCAACTTGATTAATTACATATTATTCGAATGATTTATGAAACCTGCACCTGTTGAAAGAACCTGTTCAAAATTCCTTGAAAGCCTTTAGAGGACGTAGGGGCCAAATTATCGCTTTAAGGAGCTTACGCTTATCGGACATGGCGAACGTTTAAATGGTGAACATTTGCAATTTTTATACAATTTTAATAGCTTGTTTATTGTATTGACTACTTCTCATACCTTTCCTTGAAGAGTTTGAGAAGGGAGGGGGGAGAAGCTTGAAGAAATCTTTCGCTTTTCGGTCTGCAAGTGCCTCGACACCTGGGTCGAACGTTTGTTCGGTTTGGGTCGAGGTAAGTCTACGACTAAGGCTACGATGAAGTCTTTCATTGCCACAGCTTACATGTCCACTGAGAAGACTTTGGCCGTCGCTGATCGTTTAGGAGGGGCATTCCGGCCAGGGAAGCATTTTTGTACAGATTATTGTGAGCCTGTAGGGAGGGTTTTTGCATAATGTCAAGGGAAAGGAGCTCTGGGGTAGATGAACCGTCTGCAACGGTGTTCGAGTACAAAAGTTGCGGGGGTTTCCCTTTCCCTGTCCTCACACAGACAAAATGTCGTGTTTCGGAGGCTTTTGGTGCACTGCACCAGACGACCCCACCTTGTTGGATCAGCGTCAGGGCTGTAGACAGTGCCGCCGTTCCAGAGGTATTCTTCTGTAGGCTGGCTGAAGCCCGTGAAGGTCGCGATCATGGTGTACCGTCAGGAATGTCCTGCACCGCGAACATCGTGCATAGCGACCCCCCGCCATCCATTCAAACATTCCCCTTTTGTACGAGCCCCTTCCATCGCCACCTACTCTCCCCTCCACTTTTTTCCCCAAAAAACTTCCGTCGAACTGGAAAGCGAGGATGTATTAAGAGCACTTGAAGCAGGAAAAACCGAGAAAAGTCAGCAATCAAAATTATTCTGTAGGGTACGGCGCCCTCGCGAGGGGGCGGCGAGCAATCTGCATTCTCGTTGCTTTACTAGTCCCGGTTTATCTGACCGTGGTGAAACCTGTAAAATTCTGTGAAGCTGGAGCAAGTTCGTCAAGCCACTGCGGTGGAAGCTGTCAACTCTTGTAAACTCGTGAAACAGTTCTGTGGATGGCTATACACGTCGATGGAAAGTAGCAAAAGTGCAAAATGCCCCCTCCTCACCCCGTTCTGCCCCGGCAAAAACGACTCCCACTTCCTCCAAGGACGGTTGGACTCCCTTGCTGGAATCCCCAACGTAGACGTGTCCTGAGTACGGTATCCTATTTGGAAAGTAGCGCAACACAGAACCTATAGACCTCAATGTGAAACACTCCTTAGACCCCCTTTTTTATGCCGAATCTCCTACGACGACTCATTTCAGAACGCGTAGTCGAACAGGTTCGGCCTATCACATTCAAGTGGTTGTTGGGTTATTTATTGACACCGAAGCACTCATCAGCGCTTCATCAGGACCGCTGTTAACCGACTCCGGTCGGTCGCACGTTTGCGGCGACTCTCTTCAATGAGTGTTTGCGCGCGCTATGTTGAAAGTGTGCGTATCGTTGTCAATTGACAACGGAGCATATTTGCCGATATGAGCGCTAGAGGAGGAGCGGTGTTTGTAAATGACTCTTATCCTGGCGGGGAGCGACCACCTAGTGAGAGAAGCCATTAGTGAGCGAACGAAATCAAACGAACGATGTGAGGTTGCGATTAACTGCCAGAAGACTCGATAAGTCCATTGACGTTAGGGAATCGGCGTGAAAAGTACGCACGAACTTTCTTATCTGATATTGTTTGCGTTTATTTCACCTCGGCCTATGGCACATATCTTTTAATGGAATGGCAATTTCATGATGTTGAAAGGAAAGGGGACCGCCATCCGATTATCTTTCGTTTTCCATAAGATCTGGCACGGTGTCAGTTTGAGGGAAATCTGAGCCCTCCCTGGTGAGATGAGCTTTTCCGGACGGTTTTTTTCCTCCCGTCATAAATTACGTGAGATTCTGATTGTCGTGAGAAAAGTCTCAGTGCACAGCCGCCTTTGAACGCAGGGGGCAAAATTGCAGAAAAAAAGCTTTAAAGTCATTATTTTCCTCGTCGTTCCACCGGAAAACGGTGGTTCTGGTGGTGTAATGATTATAGTAGTGATACTCACCCGGTTACGTCACAATGGCAAGTGGCTGAAGGATGCACGTAACCCCTGGTCAGCGCTTTCCAGGGCAGGCATGAGGGTTTTGGAAGACATGTTGGACCCAGCTGAGCGCTAATTGCTGCTTAAACTGCCCACAGTAAGCTTCGTAGTGTTACTGTGGGCCGTGACATTCGCATATGAGGACCCTGTTCTAAAAAAGTTGGTCTAAAATAGGTTAAGAGAGGGGCCTTTAGCGGATTTCTTGTGCAAAATTAGAATCACAAAGGAAAAAGGAAAGTGAAAACGAGGGGCGGTGTTCGAGCTCAAGAGAAGCACCAGCGACGCAGTTTGGCTTGGTTGGGGCACCAAATGGACTGAGAGGAGCCTGGGTGGCCACCTTGTTAAGTCTTCCAAATTCTTGTAACCGAACTGGCTCCCTTGGCTACATCGCAACGCGTTCACTTGGTAGTTGACTGGCAAAAGAAGCTGTCGAAGGTGCAAAATGCCCCTCCCGAGCCGAACAGCGCCGTAATCTCTTTGTAGAACTGAATTTCAACAACACTGACCCCTTTCGGGATATTTCAACGCTTACTAGCACCTTCGCCGTGGGAATCAGCCACAGTAACATTTCGGTATATAAAGCGCACGTGAAACGGAAAAAATTAACAATTCTCGCGTGATCCTAGTGACCGAAAACGCCTTTTAACGCCCCCCTCCCCCTCTCTCGGCTAACACCTGAGAGTGGGAAGCTGCAAAACGGTACAGTGTTGTTGGAGTCACTTATAGTCTCGCCGAGATGGCCTATACTAGCCTCATTGAGTATCATTTGTTGCCCCCACCAAGCCAAAAGTGCGCCGAAATATCACCTCTGGAAATCTCTCGATAGGGGAGAATAGCTCAGTCTTCAGAAAAAGGTCTGACTAAGCCCAGCCCAGCCGTGGCATTGATCAAAATAATGGGCAGTACTGTTCCGCCTCAGTGTTACAACAGTTGACATAATGACTCGGACATTCTGAATGATGTATGGCGTCGCATTGATGGAGTACTGATGGGTTTTCTACGAATTCTGTCCCTTTACACAGAGTTATATTTACGTTTCAAGGCAAATTTTAGCACTGTTTGGATTGGAGGGGGCACTTTGCACTTTCGCAGGTTCCTTTTGCTATGTTAACTGACAAGTCTCACTTTGGTAAGACCTGTAAGCTCTTGTGAAGGAGTGAAATGGTGTGAGTACTTTGGTCGCAGCGCTTTGCAGGTCTTTACAAAAACACCTGTCCAAGCTTTTGAGCGCCATTCGGTGCCCCCTCGAAGCCGAACTGCCCCCAAATTTCATCATTTTATCAATTATTATTTTGTCATTTTTTCTGAATTTGTTTGAGTCAGCTTGGGTAGAAGTGGGAAGTCTCGAAGTCTAAATGCCTGATATTCCAGGTTCGAAAACTGGCGCATTTGTGAAGCCGATCCCATCACCGAGTTTCGCCAATTTGGCGAATCTTCAAAATGCAGCCGCCTATAGTCCGAGCTTTGGATTACCGTTCATGATGCCGTGGATTATGGGAGTAAGTAATTTTCATTTTTCCAACATTTTTCGTGACTTTTCCAAGTCCGTGATTATCCTACAGTAAGCCACCGACCATTTAACGCCATACTTAATTGCTGTATTTTTTGGTAGATTGTCACAGCTGTATGTCGGTGATTGACGTGTTTTGTGTGCCATTCAGTCGGTTTTACTTCCGGCCTAGCTATTGTCTTGTGGCGGGGGCTTATCGCCGAAAACACGCTCATTACGCAATTCGTGTGTCGCACCTCGGTGTTTTAGGGCGTCCCGGATCTCGTTGTGTCCACCTCGGTTGGCGTTTCCGGTGACGGCGGTTTAATTACGTGTCGTCAATTCGACGACGAGACTCTCGCCAGCCGCTGCCCATTCGACGACAATTGTCAAATTGCATCTACAATTTGTCGCGTGAGCGTTGACACGCGCGCGTTCATACGGACGACAGCCAAATGTGTTGCTCGTCGGAAAAGCACGGAAAGCAACTCGACGGGATACGGTAGCCGGTCGGCGGACCATCCGAGGGCGACAACGAGGGCCGTTTCACGTGGCGTCGATTCTCAGCGGGGCGCGCTTTCTAATTGCGTCGTCGTCTTTCTCCTCTACAAAGACCGTGTGCATGTGTCATAGAGAAGATACGGTCAATTGGCCCGGAGAATATAATTTGTTTGTCCCCGGATGCTGGCGCTCAGGTTGAGGAAGGAGCGAGAACGTTTGATGACATTGTTAGATCTGGTGAAAGGGTAAAGGAAAGGGTTGCCTGGGAAAAAGGGTTAGGTAGACGGTTGCTACAGCTTGATTCGATATATATCTAATTTAGTCTTATCGTGCAGGAGCATGAGTACTTGTTTGGAAAGAAGAAAGTAATTTTCCATTCGTCTTCTTGAACTAAGCAGCACTAATGGATAAAAAATTAGGCGACCATCCAAATCTGAGAAGTCCGTGCTGCCCTCCTTCCCCTCCCCACCGACATTCTTGTGATAATTGTTCAAGGAATTCTCGGGTCGGAATCGGCACGAATTTTCCGTAAATGTCAATGCCACGTTTTGTTCTGTTACACATCAAAATCGTCACAAAAGCTTCTTTGCAGCTTGCTTCTTTTTGGGTTCCCAAGTGGGTTCAGAATTGACATGAACTATATCGATAGATCGTATAAAACGCTATCAGTTTGAGTAACAGATTCGGAGAATGTCTAGATAGTTCCACGCAATTCTCCAAGTAGAATTGCTTAAAGGGCAGTTGGCATGATAAATTCCCCAAGACGAGTAGGATTAATACGCCTGGCAGTACGGAATTCCGCGATCCTGCATAATGCCTTTTTCGAGAATGGTGTCCTTATAAGGGCCCCTATCCAAGCCGCAACATTTCCACAGCGGCCGTGATGCTGGCAGGATTATAATGAGTACATATATGCAGCCGTATCCTTCGTAGCGGTTATTGGCAAGATGCCTACGGGAAACTCGTCCAAAATTGATTTTGAACACATTGAGAACGGAGGTCTCTTCTTCGCAGTTTTGAACCGTACCTCCTCCGTTCTTTCGCCATTTCCGTGCTATAAGCCCTACTAGCATTTTAGGCCGAGCGCCAAATCATCGTGCCAATTGCCTTTAAGAGACTACACAATTTGCTCAACGGCTCGCCCTTGGGAGTCTTTGTGTAAGAAAAATTGCGATTCTTAGTGGAAGTGGAATGCGCGGCGCATCCCGAAAAACGTTATTACCACAGAGAGCTTTGTCCTGTAATTTTTACACCAGTTAATGTTTTCATTCTGAATCCAACCTCATAAGGAATAATCGGAGGACCACTACCAAAGTGCTGAACTGTTCAGCTTTCACTGGAGCACGGCTGTTACTTATCGTCTTCTTTGGCTGCTCAGTGGTAGTGACCTGGAACCGATTCTCACTGTGAAAACTTTCGTCCTCGTTCTCGAAGTTCCACAGTTCCGTTTTGTTCATTTTTGGCACGGATTCCTTCTTGTCAGGCGCGATTTTGACATTCGATTCTGAGACAGATTCCTTCAATACCATCTGAAAAATCGCCTACAGAAAAAGAAAGAGAGCCTGAAAGCACTGAAGTTTCCCTTTTTTTGGGGAATCTTCGTTCCATCTTGGTAAGAGCATTCACCGAGGAGAAAGCGCTCTAGCATTTTCGCGTGGTTGTGTTGTCTGGAACCTTTAATTTTTTGAGAAAACTTGGGCAGTCATGTTTTATCAATGAGTAATCAGGTGACCTTGTACAGAGTAGACGTTACTACTGCAGTAGTGGACACACCATGCTCTTCGACTTTTTGGATGAAATGGAATCTAATCGCTCTCTAACCTTTTTCATGACCTTTTTGATTAAAATTTTGTAAGAAGTGATTAATAGGCTGTATGGTGGAGAATTAAGAGTGAAAAATTCAAGAGAAAGTTGGTCATGGTTTTCTCCGGGTTTTGTTGGTATTTTCATCCAAGGGGGAAATGGAAACCTTTTTTGATGGAACCTTCAGGATGAGTTGTTCAAATGGGGGTGACTGGTGAAAAATTCAACAGAAACGTCTCTGTGAGAGACTGAAAAAGGAGTTTGGGAACATCGCTATCGTTAGGGAAACAGTTCCCAGCTTCGTGGCAAAAAAAGAGCAGAAACCAGGCGAATTTGTATGTTCTTATGGTAATGTGTGATATGGGAATGTTCCCAAGCATAATAGCACTGTAAGCTGCGCCATAGCGATTACTGTTGCGCCTTTATAGATATGTTAAGTGATTGGGCGAAAGATTCCCCGCATCTATACGGTATTCAATAGTTCTATTGGATGTTGCTGCGTAGCAACGTTCTGTTTGGGAATTTCCCAGTAGTTGGGTCGTATAAGGTCGCTGGGCTGGAGAGGGGGAAGTGGAATTTGCCCTGAGAAAAATTTTTTGATAGTCGATTTTTCTTGTACCATCCACACCGGAAGAACATGCCAATAGGGGGGATCGTATCTGGCCTTAAGATATTCGGCTGGGAAGCGAAGTTCTTCTGAATCGAAGACTGGCTTATCAAATTATGAGCCTGGGAGGGGGTACTCAGACCCTTCCGGTCATCCCCTTTCTGTGAGTAGTTGGTCAGGCTGGAGGGTGGCCCTGTATAGGACTTCACTGTGTAATCCTCTGAGAGATCAGAGGAGTCGTAAAGGGTCCAAGGCAGCTTTATGGGTGGGGAGTCATATTGACTGATATCTGCTTTTGATTTTTCGGTTCCAATCCTCGCTATCTCGCTCCCCCCCCCCGTTCAGTGTGTGCTGGAATATTGGATGGTCGCTTTGAGGAAAGATTCTCATATCCTGATGATATACTTGAGGGCTCGGCTGGCCTTGACACTCCAGGTCTTAGGGCCGAGCTGAGTGATATACGACGTCGCTGGTCCTGCACTTGCAGTTACGCTATTTTTATTTGTTCAGCCCTTTCCGTCGCTAATAAATCGCAAGCAGACAATGGCCCATTTGGTCTAGGTTGAGCTTCATTATCCTTTTTTTCTTGACCAAAGGATAAAAAGTGGCTAAGTCTGCGCTGATCAATCGCCTTTAAGATGCGCCGCGCGCTCTACTTTTGCTAGGAATCGTTACGGCAGTTTGAATGCGATTTGTCTTACAGAAGGGCTCGCTACTGTCAGCCAATGCACTGGCCAGTTTTTTTACCCTCCCAGGCGAATTGGGCATGAAGATTTGATACCAGCCCTTAAGGGTATGGAAAGATTGGTTAGCCCGTACGAGAGGCGATCGGGGATATTACCTCCAAGCGCGCGTAGGTAGCAGTGCCACTTGCCCTCCTCTTCTTTTTCCGGTGAAATAGAAAAAATCGGGCAAAAATCTTCAGACTCGAATGTCGGGGGCGCTCACGGTGTGGTCCCTCGTTGCAAAGTAAAGCCTGGTTGAGTGGAATTTTTATGGTAACTGGCTCGAAAGGTCTAGCGCACCCTTATGCGCACGAAAGCCTTCAAGAAGTCTGAAATGCATCCGATTTACCTATTTGACCATCTTTGCACTTTTACCTCTTAATAAATTCTGTATAAGTTTAATTTCTTTCAGCAACCGTATGGTATGGGTATGAGGGCGCAGATGTCACCGTCATTTGTTCCATGTATGATGCCAGCGGCGTTAAGTCCACATAACGTCGAGATGTATCGTCAAATGATGATGATGAACGGCCCATGTAGTCCATTATACGGAAGTATGGCAGCTGCCGGCATGAAGATGGACGTCCCTCTGGCTGCAAACATGCGATCATCCAATCCACTTAATCAAGTGAGAGACGCTTTCTTCGAGGTTCTTCGCTTTCTTTCACTTTTTTCCTGCTTTTGACAGGGCACATCATCCCAGTGGTAAAAAAAATCAGAATAAGATCCCCTCCTTTTCGTTGGGGAATTCCCAGCAGTGATGTAATATGCTCCATTCAAATGTCCGAGTTCAGATGAACCAAATGCGGTTACCATTCGTTGGCTCACCGATCACGTCAATGGCTAACAGTATGTCGAATGACGGGTTACGGAGAACACGAGATGGGAAAGTGAAGAAGGTGAAGCAGGTTCCTTCATTTGTGCCTAACCGCCCTGTCCCTATTTCCGGTCTCATTGTCAAACACATTTTTTTCAGGAAGATCACATCAAGAAGCCGTTGAATGCGTTCATGTGGTTCATGAAGGAGAATCGGCCAAAACTCATGGAAGAACTCGGCTATAAAGAAAAACAAAGTGCCGAATTGAACAAAGAACTCGGGCAAACGGTGGCACGATCTACCCAAGGAAGAACAGCAAAAGTAGGTGTTTTTGTTTAGTGCATGAGCGATCTGCAGCTCATGGGACGTCATAAGGATGTGAGGAACAGGGTACAGAATCGTGAATCCCATCGTTGGCGTACTTGTCGATGGAAGGGGAGGAAAGTAGTACATGACCTTGAGAATAGGGAGTGTTCAATCCCCCTTCTCCAGTTGACTATTTTTTCATCGCGTGCTACCCCCAACCCATCACCTGGTTGGAGGAGTGCTTACCTACCATAACTGATTATTTATGTAGATGCCTACCCCCTCCTCCTCCGCACGTCCGATAGCAGTTTTTTTGAAGGAACGGGGGGGGGGGATTTTTCGAAGAATAGGGCATGGAAAAATTGCTTGGACGTTGAAGGGAAGAGAATTTGGGGAGAACTTCGAGGATGATCAGGGGTTGGTAGTGGAAGGGATTTTCGAAAAGTTTACTCCGTCATGAGAGGGGGGGGGGTGTAGAAACAGTCCATGGATTCAAAGAATTCGCGCCGCTACCGGCTGTCGGGAGAATATGCGCGCGTCGCGCCAGAACGGGAAAAATTTTTCAAAGAAATTTCCATGGAAGCCACCCTGAACGCGACTAGCTGGCTCGTAACAGTTAGCAAGGACAAACGCGAGAGGCTTAGGGGTTCTGGAGGGTTGGAGGAGGGGGAGGGGGTGTATGGCGCGCTCGTGAATCGGAAAAACTTACAATGGAATAATTTCAAAATGCCGAAGAAGGAGCCCCTGGTGGTTGAGTATGGGCCCCTTTTCGTAGCGACCGAATACTACCCCGGCTGTTGTGAGGTCCACAGCCTCCTTACTGTCAGCTGCTCTTTCCTTTGACAGCAATCGTTTTTACCATGATCACACCATATACTTCTTGAAAGCTAGCTCTGCAGTACTCAGGAGGGAAATGTCCTTCTGGAGGGTCCCTTTGTGATGCTCTTTCAGCTCATTTCAAGTCATTACTGGTTTTGCGCGAATATTTATGGTCCTTCCAGGTATTTCGATATGGCCCGTGCTGATCGAGAACAGCACAAAGTGAAATATCCGGGTTGGTCAGCACGCGAGAATTATGCGGTGCACAAGCGAAAGAAGAAGAGGCGTGATAAGAGCGAGGGTAAGTTTAATTGATACGTTTTTTCCATGACATTGAGTGGAAGTGGAGTGAAAAGTCGCTTAGCTCGTTCCGGAACATTTTGAAGGGCTTTTTTCGTTAGCATTTTGCTAAATTCTTCCCTTCGTTGTTCGTTCATCAACGTTTTTCCCGTAGTGTCTCTCTGAATATCTCAATTGCGGCTTTTTACAAACGTTCCAGCGGGATGATCAGTGATAGCGGCTTGATTCACTGTCAGAGCTCGTTGATCCAGCTAAGAAGCGGCGCGCGCGCTCTGGCTTGTGTTCTTCTCATGTCGAGTACCTGTTTTGTGTGCTTTGCCGCGACGATGTCATTAGCACCGTACAGTACACCTGAGAATTCCCGGCGAGCTAAATAAACATTGAGATGAGCTACGGTAATTCTGGCGTTCGGCAATAATTATCTTTTTCGCTCATCATGAAGCCGTTGTTAGGGTAGGGTACAAATATGGGAAAGGTTGTTCTGAATGAGACCCACAGGCGGTGGATGTTTAGCAGATTATTACAGAGAGGAAGTATGAAAGTTGATTGTGGAGGGGAGGGGGTAGTAGTAATTAGTAGGCTCGGGCACAAATCGGCTGAGGGTTTATTTGATGGATTTCTTGTGGCTTTTAGCCCTGCGTTGCAAGTGCGCCCAAGGAAATGAAGAACACCCCAGTGCGGAATATTCTGAGCAAACGGTGATGAACTACAGCGCTACTAGCGCTGCTCAGCTAAGGAGGGCGAAGGCGAGGGAGCCGGGCGAGGGCGCATTTAAAGGGACTCTTGTACAAGAACTGGGATTGGCACCATCTGAGTGGAGCAGTTATCCATTTTCCACCGCCCCCGGTTCACCGCGGAGCTCTTTCCTCGCTTTGCGCGCCCAGGCGAAAAATCTTATTTCCATAACTCTTGTTCTGCACGAAAAAGTCCTTTGTATGTACCCTCCAAGGTTACTAACGCCGACTTTTGCCATGCTCAGGTAGAAGGGAGCATCGGAGAGGATGAATCAACCCTTGGCGGAAAAGGCGGCCACTCCTCTCTCGTCTCTCCCCCGCCGCACCCCCCCCCCGCACCCCAAAGAGCACATTAAC
The DNA here is from genome assembly GCA_036418165.1 of Cooperia oncophora. NCBI lineage: Eukaryota > Metazoa > Nematoda > Chromadorea > Rhabditida > Trichostrongylidae > Cooperia > Cooperia oncophora. Next base: position 15,382 of record MU966883.1, on the reverse strand, counting down.
TTATGAGAAATAATTAAACTGTACAACACAGGCTTTAGGGTGGGGATGGGTGTAGCAGCCGAGAAAAGTGAAAGGACAAGTTACAAGTTTTCCATAGCTCCAAATATGACCCACTGTGGCTATCATAAAGTATAGACTCCGTAGGTTACGCATCATCCCAAATTTGAACAATTTGGGATTCAAATGGTCCTCTCCCTTGCTGATTAGTGCCGTGGTTGGACTTTTTGCCGAGATTTAGTATGTGGGTCCCGCTCATTGTATTTGGTGCATTTTTACCTGGTTCTTTCGTGAGGAAAAATTCAAATGTTAAGAGGGGGGGGGGGCTGATTTTTTCGCAGAGAATAGATCTAAACGGTCAAAGTTTTTGTGATGATCTTAAAGACCTTGATTAGCTTCGAGTTCATTCAAAGCCAGCAGAAGGGCTTCTTGAATGATTGTAAACTTTTGCAGAGTGTTCAAGGGTGGGTTAATTGTGTCAAAAATATCGCCCAAAGCAAAGAGGAGCTTTTTTCGGAACCATGAAGCTTTGTGCATATGAAGAATGTGTACGGAACGATGATTGTGTTCAGTTAGAACTAGTTTTTGTTGTTTAAGCGACATTTGCGCAGAGCGGTAGGGTAATATCGGGAAATGATTAAGTGAGTTCCAATATGACGTAGGCGAAAAAGGTGCCTATAGATCCGATTCTATCCGGCTACTATATCAGTTGAATGGTTGCAAAAATTGCAGAGTTCGGATGTCGTGTAACGAACGAGACTGAAAGACTGAAACAATCGGATATTTAGCGCAATTGGCGAGAAATCGTAGAAAAACTGTTGAAATACCAATTGGTTCAGATGTGTCTGACATGAAGAAATGTCGCGCACGATTTGGAATCGCCAATACCGATCAATGGTGTAAGTTCTGTAAACGAAAGAAGAAGTGCATGTATTCGACGTACGATCCAACTGATGCACTATCAGAGGAGCATGGTGATCGAAGTGAGTTCTATTTAAATCCTTACATTCGCGATAGCTCCAGATGACAAGTTAACGTTGACCCAGGGTTACGGTATCATGTTGGCTCCCTGAATGGGCATCTACAAAGCAGCGCTAAGAATTCGCGGTGACGCGCGTCGACGCGCTGCGATGCGCTACGCTCGCTGCCACTGCAATAGAGCGCAATGCTAGACGGGAACTCAGCTATGGACGGCACCGACCGCTAGCGTTTTGAGAGAGTAGGAGAACGAGAGGGCTAGTGTGCCTCCAGATGACAAGTTTTTGGGATCAGCACACAGTCTGGTGCCCTCCTATTCTCCTATACTCTCAAAACCCAGCGACCGGCGCCAATCAATACCAGACCATATGATTAGGCAACCCAAACCCTTATATTTTTCTTTATTCTCCCAAAGCACTAGCATGACGCCGACCAATACTGATCTGTTGCTACTTACCCGCCTACCATTGGAGCGCTATTGTTGTTTGGCAGCGTGTAGACGCGGGCGGGTCATCATCGCAAAGAGTGAACGCTACCTAGCAAGATTCTCTGAGTTCTTACAGGGCATAACTAATAGCGCTTCATGTCTTTAGGGGGGGGGAGTTTCTGGCAAGTCGTAGCATTGAGCGCTCAGTGCATGTTCTGTATAAGGATTCGACGCCACCACCGCCATCCACAATAAATGAAGCAGGTACTGGTGCGAATTTCGCGCACGTGACACTACGTACAACGCCGCATCGCTGCAACGTGGGCCTCCTGGAGGGCCTACGAGCTCCCATGGCTCGAAGTATGAGGAAGACCTGTCGTCTCACCTCTATCATCTTATCCTCCCTCCGTGCCTGCCTGCCCTCCTATGGTAGGGATGCCGCAACAACTATACAGTCATTTTTGCTGCAGACGCTTGGGGGGGACGTGTCAGCAGAAAATAGGTTTTCTACCAATTTTGTTGCTTGCGCGCTCCTACAGGTGGAAACAGTTGAAAACGAAAACGGCGCTGCTCCAAACTCACTCCCAGTCAACACCCCCCCTTTTCCCCAGCGTCTGCAGCGAAAATGAGTAGATAGTGGTTGCGGCATCCCTACCAAAGGGGCCACTTTTAAATTGGGGGAATTTTTCGTTTTCCAATTTTCCCCGTTTCAAGCGCGCTATAGAGCCCTAGTGGGTGGATCTCTCTTCTCCTGCTTCTTGGCAGCTCGATGCCGAAGAGATGATATTTTATTCAGTAATTGTGTTTACTAACTCGTTTCTAGCTTCATCAGGACCATCACCGTTGACGTCGTCACTGGGCCCGTCGCCTCTTGGTGGTGTTGTTGATCACGATGCCTCGGATTCTGAATCGGAAGTGGACGAAGAAGATCGTACGCTTGTCGATATGGACATTCAAGAAGCAGCAATGCAACAACAAGCGATTACACGAGACAACGAGCTGGCGGCATTCTAACGGAAGTCATGCCATGTTCTCACCGCCATTCTCCCAAGAATGAACTGCTTTGGCATGCAATTTATTTCAATGAGAAGTGATTTGTATTTTTGTACTTCTATTAATCGGGTTTTTAGTTGTCTATCTACTCATGTTTTACTTATACTGCCACCCTGCCGTGAATATTTCCTGATTTGTTTGGTGTTTATTTCTGTGTTAGCATGAGATCAACTAATGACCGGTGTCAGATGGTTGCTACTCATGCTCTCAGTCTCATTTTGTGTGTGTCTCTCTCTCGCTCAGCATACGCGCGGTCGATCGGGTTTTAGCTGTTGTTCTCCCCCGTACTTCTGTTAGTGTATTGTCAGTGGGATTTGACGATATTCCGCTGAATTCTTGAATTTTTTTTATGTAGACGTGGTGCATTTTGAATTCGTCACGGTTCCTCCCCGTTATACTACCCCATTTCCCCAGACTCCTCCTCATATTTCCCTCCCCGTCCTTACAGGGTCACCAAATACACAGCCCTTCTTTCACTCAGTCGCTTCGAAAGCATCTCATTGTTACTTGGTTTCTCGTATTTTTCATTTGTCGTTTA
>MU966883.1:0-12289 GCA_036418165.1 Cooperia oncophora | reverse complement strand
CCCCCCCCCCCCCCCCCCTAAACCTAACTCCAAGCCGAGCGGCGCAGATATCTCTGTCTTTGGGCACCGAGAAACAAAAGAGTCAGTAAACAACGTAAAGTAAAAACGGAAAATATATAAAATCTTAAAAAAATAATAACGTAAAATATATAACTTAGAGACTGCGCAAGCCCAACCGCTTTGCCAAAGAGCGGATCGTTCGACGCTAAATCATCTTGCCAAAGTAAGCAAGTACGTGAGTAATGATAGTAAGCGGAATCTAGACGGGATTAGGAGGGATTCCGCAGCTTTCTTGATTTCCAGCGAAGCGACACGCCGAAGCATCGGGTTCCAGAAATCACCTGGTGCATTGAGTCCCCAAAACGGGGATTTCGTGACGGTACCTCCTCAGAACCTACTTGTAAAAGTCTGTACTATTTACTCAGGGTTTTCCCCACAATTGCTTTTGAGTCTACGGAGGTATACAGAGCGTGGCTGAAATGAAAAATCGAATAACCACATCGAAAACTTCCTTAACGCTGAAAATATTTTTCCTCCTCAGGGACCAAGCTCTTCCCTGCTAGGTCACAAGCTTGTTCCATCTATGAAGAAACTCTACCTTTACCTCACTGGTCCGTGGAAGAAAAATGCCAGGGTAGCCCAAAACAGACGATAACGCCGATGTTTTGAGAAGAGCCGGCTGCTCGCAAAAGAATGTAAAGGAAACCGCCAAGCGAATGAACCTCACAGAAATAGAATAGGGGCTATGCTATCCTTTGTAGGTGCGTGAATGTTGCGAATAGTCTCAATGCGGTCGAGCATTGTTTGCCTAAACATCCTCATAACTCGTCTAATGGATAAACCAGTCCGCGAATATGCTATTTATCTGAACTGGATGAATAGTAGATATTCTTTTGATGATTCCGTAGTCCAACTGCACGGACCCTAAGGGACTAATATCTTGGTACCTAGGGAAGTTCTGCGCCACCTTTGCGCCCTGTTCCAATCAAGCTTTGGGTAATTTTGAGCCAGAAACAGATAGCCTAAACTGAGCTAAGACCAACCGCAGGATCGACCCCTACTCAGGATCATCAAGATATCCATCAATCCGGGGTCGGCTTACAAATGCAGACTTGTTTCAGAGAATAGGAACCCCGACTCATTCACTGGATGGCCCAGGTAGAAAACGTGAATGTGCCGCGCCAAACCCAGTCCCTCCCCTAGATACGCCAGAGCATCAGCAGCGATCATGATTGTATACAAAACTCCTGAAAAATGAACAGTGCGGAATTGCTGAGCTAATCAGGTTAGACCTCCTTGCGACTCAATACCCCCCCCCTCGTTGATATTGATTCCACAACGATAGTCTCGGTCAAATCCAAATGCCAATACAATGATGAATGAGTGGACAGCTTGAGGATTGGAAAAAGCAACAGATCAATGTCAAACTTCATGACATGGGTCTTTATAGAAACCAATCTCGTAGGGAGGAGGTGGTATAGTGGCAAGGGGCGCGCTTACCACGAGCAGGATCAGGGGGATCGGATCCATGGTCGGCTCTTGTCCAAGCCAACGAAGCTGGCCAGCAAGCTTTAACAAAACGACAGGCAAAATGACAAGATTCGTCTGGGAGGATAAAACACTGACTTGTACATCGGCTGGCCCACCGCAAGTCATTGTATAGGCCACATCGCATTCAATAAGCCACCACGTCTGCAAATGGAATAAGAATGCCGAGAATGAGAATGTCGCCTCGCATAAAACGTTGGTCGAGTGTGTTACATTTTCCTGACCTCATCTGGTACTAGGAAGTCCCCAATTGGAAGGGGTGGTTCACTTAGATGTCACTTGAGATGGGGACTGATCCGCGGACTATGCATGCCGTAACGGCGATTGAATTGGACCTACCAATTAGTATATGAACAGGTGATAAAGTGCATTGAATTCAAGCCCCATAAAGATGTGTAATAGGGAAGCCAAAGGCTTTGACGTTTTCCAGAAGTTCTATAATTCGCTAAGCCTCTATAATCTCGAGTTCCCTCTCAGAATTCGTTCTCAACGTAGCTCAATCTCGCGCTGCCATGACTCTAGAGATTTGGTGAGCACCTCGGGTTCAAACCAGCTAGATGGTTTCCCACACATCACACTACAGTAACCCAAAGAGTAGAAGAGTTTCAAGCAACAGTAGATGTTGTTGAGCGGCGAGTATTGTCGTGAGGTAGTTAATGCATGCGTTGCGTCAGCATTTTAAGCAATATAGTGTCCTTCTAGTTAGTTACAATCCGGTCCTTCGCCATCTCCTCGACCTTGCCTTCCACTTAACGTCGCTTCGCTTTTTCCAATGATCCTCACCTCACTGCGCACCGAGTTTTTTTCTTCCAGTACGGTGGAAGACTCAAGAGTTGAACGGGGAAACTATAACGACCACAGGTGGCCCGTTTTCTGGAGGCGCCTTGAGCTATCGTGACCAGGCCATGTCCCCTTTTCCTACCCCTGGGGAAATTCCTCTTCCCACATGAATATCCATTTTTCATGCGCCTTGCATTTCCCCACGCACCCGCTGCCTTCCCCTCGCCAATGCTCGGGCGACTGTTTGTGGTGGGGGCTGCACCGAAGAAGAAAGGAAGAGGTGGAATGTGGTACCCAGCAGAACGGTTACTCACGTCACCTCAAAGTGCTTTGTTTCCAAAACTTCCGACCAACCCTTCACAATTCTTTCATTCCCTATAGGTGTACAGAAAACACTGAAAATCATAGATTCATTTGCCAAATCTACTCTAACAACAATACAAACTTAATTACATGATTATCAAAACTAGAAACGAGCACTACGTATCTAACCAACGACCGTAGCACGTTAAAATCTATAAACAAACGACTCGGTCCCAAAACGGCTTCCTTCTGAATTCTCTACGCATGCAAATGGAGCCGTTGAGTTTCTACGTACGGGTTTTCCTGGAAATGAAGATTCATTTCACTGCACTTGTCGCGTGGTAACAGAAGGGCTGCTAAACTAACCTGATCCTTGAGGGCAGCCTTTTTAGCTTGTGCCATCGATGTTGAATTGCGAGAAATCACATTAGTAATGTAAAAATCTGCCAGTACTTTCTGCTTTGGTGTCACATCCACATCAACGGGGCCCGTCTGAAACCAACATTCAATTCAGGCTTTTTAGCAACTTTTAGCGCGAGAACATTTAAATACCGTTGTATTGGCTAATTGAAGACCTTGTTTGAGATAACCAGACTGCTCGATATCGCCTAGTCGTAGAAGATGAGGCGCTATCTGGAATAGTTTTTGATGTGAACCTAAGACAATTTCAGCCATACTTTAAGACAATCTCAGCCATATTTTTCGGAAACTACGAGGCTGTAGCAAACTTGGGGGAGGTGGGGAGTGGGGGGGGGACACGCCTACAGGCTTGTTAGCACCTTGTAAGCCTTTTTACAACTTGTAAAGCACCCTTTCAACTCTTGTCAACTTGTCAGAATGGATATATAGCGCCAAATAAATGCAGGGCCTGATAAGGAGTTTGCAGGGCACTTGACAGAAATTGACAGGACTTTCAGGGCGAGACACGATTGTCCGGTATTCACATGTACACTGTTAACACAACAAAGCCTGTACGTCGAGCGCGTGGTGTGCCCCCCTGTCCAACTACTTTAAAAATGAATGGATAGAACGGAACTTCATTTTTAAAATTATCTCAAATTACAATCGAGCAAATGTCAGACAAAATTCAGTCAATTCATCGGCTTTACCTCAGATATTCTGTGGCGTAACTGCTTAAGGTCATCATAGGGCAACGTTTTTCCAGCAACTTCCGAGATGGCTCTGATAATTTTCCAATCGACGCGAGCTTCTCCTGGTGGAGTGACAGCCGGTAATGTTCTGAAAAAAAGAGAGATTTCAGCTAGAAGGAAGCAAACAAATTTCGCTGACCTAACTCCACGAGGAAAAAGGTGTTAAAGAACACACAGGGGAGCTCAAAAACCATTTTGAAGGCATAAGATAGCTCCCCTAGGTGAGGAGTAAATTAAAGACACACCCCGCCATTGCGTATTGTGGATGGTGGTGTTCAGTTACAAACCTACAGTCGCTAAGTGACCCTCAAAAGCAAAAAAACAACATGGAGAACACCCTAAGGATTTGGCAGCCTCGCTAGACGAGTTCGCTGGACCTGCCGCAAGGCGACTCCTGGCGCCTTCCCCCCTAATCCTTTTTTCGCTCATCCAGTGCTAATACCATCTTACAGTAAAAAGAAAACAACGAAAACGCGGTGTAAAAGCTGAACTCGTAACAGAAAATAGCCTTTGACTTTCGGTGGGCGGGACAACTAGGGAGAGCTGCCACTTATGAAGGACACAACACCTTCGCTCCATTACTACTTAAGTCACGAAAGTCGGTTACTCACAGAGAATGAGAACCATACTACTCCTACAAGAAAGGACGCCCACGAACTGGTTGTGCGCTGGGACTGTCTTTAAGTCTGTAACTACCTTTGAGCCCGCCCTTCTGTGTTAACAAATATTCCTTCCTTTTCTGTGTAAGCAGCTCCTGGTAGAATGACATCGGCCATCTCAGCTCCGGCGTCTCCATGATGACCTTAAAAGGCAAAACAGTAACGAGTTTGAGCCCTACTTTTCGAACCCAATCTGCCCCCCCCCTAACAACACTGGTTTTTCTCTCCTTTTATGTAGAAAAAAATACATAAATAAAGCGAAAAACTAAACAACTTTCACATCCAACTATTCTCATGACTACTAAAACACCAGAAATCAAGCATTCTGACCTTGGTACACGACGAAAGCGGAAGGATCGAGATTCTGCCGAGTGACCTTGCCCTCATCGGCTCCCAACAAATACAGGAACTTAATTGGTTTCTTGCGAATTGCTGCTGTGCCTGCCTATAAAGACCAAACATCGGGCATTGAGTTCGTGGGCAGTCACGTGGATGAAGTTTCACCAGCACAGAGCAAATGGGGGCATACTCATCAAAACTTCACCGTACCTGATATCCAACATCCAAGGCGCCAACTTGACCAGCCCAACGATGCAGAACATTCACAACCTTTCTCGACTTGTCACATGATCCACTTGAACGGACTTTGTCAGCCTGAAAATGTACTTTAGCAAAGCGAGAAGTTGCGGCGAAGCATGAGAATCGAAGTCATTTGCTTTTCTCCTTTCACAAATGAACATTCGTATCGCCATGTGAAATCGTTAATTCTTATAGAGATAAAGCTCGAATATCAATTCTCTTTAAAAGCCCAAATACTACTGCATATTTAGCGTTCAGAGAACCTTGTAGAGAGAAAGCTCAAATATCACCATCTAATATTGAAATCTATAGGCGGTTAGTTTAATTCGCTTATTCGTTTTGGAGGGGCACTTTCCCTGGCTCCTTTGCAAGTTAGTGCTAAGTAATAGGTTACACTTTGGTGAGACTAACAAAATCCTGTGAAGCTGTTAATGGTTTGAGCGAGCCTTTTTGATTTTAGGAGTTTAGAGAGTTTTACAAAATGGCCAGAAATAGCTTTGTTAACCATATGGTACCCCACCAAGCCTAACTGCGTCCACTCTCCCCCCCCCCCCCACTCCCAGTACCTCCCCGATTCAGTGAACCTGATTCAGTCGAAAATCTGGGTAGCACACATCACTCTCGTACCTATGTAGTAGTCACGACCCTTCGATTCTATGCACCCCTCCCTTCATCTAGGTGCCGGCTGAGAGGTCTACGTTGTGGCGATACGAACTATCCAGTCTAGTAAACTCGACGTACTACAGCACTTCCATGGCTAAGACCCATGAACATTGCCCAAAATTTGAGGGTTCTGCAGTAAAAAGAGGAGGTGCATGCAAACAAAGGACAGTGGCTGCTTGATTATGAAGAGTGAAAGAGCATATTCTAAACCCGGGACAGACCTTTTAGTGGTTTGGTTTGAGACGCCGAAAGCTGTCTATCGTGGCTGTAAGGTGGTTGAATGGGCAGTCGCAGCGAGGCGCTCAGAAAATAAGGGCGCAGAAGGGCGCAGATTAAAAGAGCTCAAATCGACGCGAGTTCAAAAAATCCGCAGACCACCGATTTTTGCGTTAAATCCATTAAACCCAGTCGGAACGCTCCATTCGCTCTTGCAAACCATTTCCCAGATACCACAACGCCGTTTCCCCAAACCACCACCTCTCCCACACAGCTTTTCCTCCCGTATCGAAATACCCTTCAAGATAGCCTGATCAGCTACAGAACGACACGCCAAAAACAAATTCACGATATACAGGAGACGGTAAAGAGGATCGTAATTCGCCGCACCGCCACGCGCGGCGATGGGCGCGGCGTTTTCATAACTCGTTTCAACGTGTTGAATGGAGCACCGGACTTCATGTAGACCCCGTCATCGTGGACAGTCATTACTGTTTTCGGTCCGTCATTGCATGTTGTCGCCATCTACTACCTGAAACCATCGTCCTTTGCAGGCGAGACGTCGCACGCGACGCCGAGCAGCGCGGCGAATTACGATCCTCTTGTCACACGTACCCACGAATACAATGGTAAAATAACTAAAAGCAGTTGCTGAACCTTGCAAGCATACTGTTTCTAGCCTTTTTTTCCAGGAAAACAAGAAGGGCCTTGTGTAGAGAGTAAGCTCCAAGTATCACATCAATATTCGAATAGTCTATAGCGGTTAGTCCTTGATTCGCTCTTACAAGTGCCTGTTCGCGTTTGGGAGGGCACTTTCCCGCGGCTCTTTTGCAAGTTAGTGCTAAGTAATAGGTTACACTTTGGTGAGACTAACAAAATCCTGTGAAGCTGTTAATGGTTTGAGCGAGCCTTTTTGATTTTAGGAGTTAGGAGCGTTTACAAAATGCGCCTAACTGCGGTCCACTCTCCCCCCCCCCTCCCAGCTCCTCTCCCCGATTCAGTGGAAAATTCTGGGTACACACATACTCTTCGTAGCCTAGTAGCCACGACCCTTCGCTTCTATGCACCCCTCCCTTCATCTAGGTGCCGGCTGAGAGGTCTACGTTGTGGCGATACGAACTATCCAGTCTAGTAGACTCGACGTACTACAGCACTTCCATGGCTAAGACCCATGACTGCTTCAACATTTGAGGGTTCCTGCCCAGTAAAAGAGAGGCATACAAACAAAGGTACACTGGCTTGCTTGATTATAAAGAGTGAAAGAAGCATGATTTTAAACCCGGCGACGATCTTTTAGTGCAGTTGCGGTGGGCCTGAGCTGCCTATGTGCTGTAAGGTTGAATTAGCAGTCGCAACAGGCGTAGAAAATAAGGCGCACACGGGCGCAGAAAAATGAGCTTCAAATGACCGAGTTCGAATAACCTGTAGACCCGATTCCTCGTTAAATCCATTCGATCCTGGTCGGACACGTCATTCCACTTGCAACACCATTTCCACCGCATTACACGAATGCCGTTCCCCCCAAACAAGACCTCTCCCGCACAGATGTTCCTCCCGTGCTGACCCTTCGAGATAGCCTGATCAGCTACAGAACGACCACCCGAAAACAACACACGATACAATGCTAAAACAACTAACCAGTTGCTGAACCTTGGCGAGCACGTCAGCTCCCTTTTCACCTTGAACGGCCGCCGAACCGACGATAATCATTGGGTTCTTAGCAGACAAGAACTTCTGAAATTTGGAAGTAAAGTCGATTTTTCACTCGGCCACTGAACAAAGTGAAACGAACATAATTTAAAAAAATTACTATCCCAGTAGGGAGCTGCACCTAAATGCTCAGCACATTGAGCACGCCATATGTCTGACACCACGACAAACAGTTGCTTTCTGAGGAATGGTCGAGGGCCACCATACGAAGAAACAATGGTGAGCCAAGAAGAGGGGGGGGGAGGGATGGAGGGAATTTTCGCTTCAGTCTAGTGGAGAAAGAGCTTTGAGCTCACTGAAGCGCTCTGCCCCACCCTACTGAAAAAAATGCAAAAGAACGCAAGGGTCTATGCTATTGCAACATCTGGATCTTAGGCTGGGGACCACTACTGGACTAACTAACCTTTCTTATACTCAACATACTCGTTAAATACCTTTGCAAACGGAGTTTTTCCAGCAATAACGTCATCAATAGCCTTTGCACTGCTACCAATATGCTCGTAATCATAAGTCAGATCGGAGTCGCCACCAATGACACCAACTTCGATATCAGTGTTGAGGTAACTGGAACGACCAAGTACCCAGTCAAACCCCAATAATGACTGAACGGCAAGAAAAGCCGGAACAGAAAGCCAGAAGCATACTGTACCCACGTCTTTCTAATTCTAGCATTGAGAACCGGAGCTTCGTAACGAGGATTGGTGCCAATAAGCAGAAGAGCATCGCTACTTTCAACACCAACGATGGCGTCATTCATTATGTAGTTCGACCTGCAATAACAGTAACTGTTACAAGTATTCAGAGAAAAATTTGCGTCCTTATTGCAAGTTAGGGCGCCGTTCGGCCAGGTGGGGGCACCGAATGATACTCAGTGGTCCTCATACAGACCTCGTCAAGACCTGTGAATTGCTTGGACCAATGCGGCTAACACGGATCATTTCGCAGCTTCGCAAGTTTACACGTTGCACCAAAATGGTACCTGCTAGATAATACCTGGGAAGGAAATAATGTAAGAGTAAAATGCCCCTTCCAAGCAGAACAGCGCTGGTTGCTCTGTTGAGAACATAGTCAAGGAGAGCAGTGTAAAAGAATAAAGCAAGAATACATGACCTTACAACTAATACTCCTCAAAAATTGAAAGAGCGGAGATAAAATACCGGTTTAAAGAAAAAGTGTTTCATACCTCAAATCGGACGTTGCTGGGAATTCTTCTTCGGTGCAAACATTTTCGGAATTGAAACGATTGAAAAGATCTTTAAGTGCCACCAACGATTCTGAAATAGAACAAATAATACCCATGCGAATTTCTGATTCAGTCACGAAAATGTTAAAAATTTACTTCGTAACTCGAGGAAACGCCGCTGCGGGTCTCGAAATGCACTTTTGGCAACAAAGGGCGCGTTCATACTTCACGATCCGATTGCTTGGACAGCTAGACCGATGGGATCGCAAAGTACAAACGCGCTCTAACTGAAACCAACTTGAAAGGAGACCAATGACCAGTTAATTAAGTGCCAATGAAGAAGCTAAGAAGAAGCTCCACACCAGAAAATGTGTCACGGCAGGAAAACCGCCGGTCAAGGGGACACAGAAAGACATCAAATAAAGTTGCATATTACCTACCAACATCACTGAGGCCTCCGGCTACAGCCGCTTTCTGATCAGCAGGTGTTTCACGAAGTTTTTGGGCAACAACGAACAACGTCTCTTCCCATGAAGCTTGTCTGGAAGCAGCTTATTATAAACCGTTTCCATTTTCAGTTCACGACTTTTCGAACCAAGTTCACGGCTTTTCAAACCAAATTCTTCTTTTTGCAAAATCTGGAATTTTTAAGCTCTCCCACTCTCGAAAATGCCTCAAATTAGCAGGCTAGTGCCTCAGCTAGTAGCTTAGAGTCTCGGTCATCATTAGAAGCGAACATTGCCTGTTTTTGTTCTTCCCAGCGAGACTGTGATGTGCAGTTGGCACCTTAAACTGCTAATATTAGGTGTTCGCGAAAATTGAAGGGGCTTTTGAAAAAAGTTCGAAAATTTTGCAAAAAAAACGCATCTTGTTTGGAAGTTCCATGAATTCAAATGGTATGTAAAACCAAAACCTAAAGACTCAAAGAAGGCTAAGTTGGAAAGAAAATGGACCACCTCAAAACACCATTCTGATCCTTCATCATCGGACACATCAACCGCTGGGTCTTGAGTCCATCAATAGCCCAGCGAGTCTGATCACTGATCCACTCTTCATTGACTTCCTAAAACAGGTAATAATTTTAGAACCCATAAGAGTTCATAACGCACCCATCGACTCATAAGAGACACTTCGAAAAAGTGCATCAAAAACAAAGCAGTGAAACAATTACATCATTCATTTTCGGGATAACACGTAGCAAGTCGCCTGTCCTATGTGATATCACAATATTCGAGCCTATGGCGTCCATAACATCAACACTTTCCGTCTTGCGAGTCTCCCAAGGTCGAGCAGTAAAGCTAAAAGTGTCGCACGTCATCAGTACTCCTTGGACAGACTGCAGTTCAAAAAAAACTTTCTCAATAAAGGTGGGAGTCGAAAGACAGACACAATCCCTTCTAAGCCATAGAAAACCTGATATCAACGGATCAAAAAAGCCGAGACATTATTGGGCGTTGGGCTTAGGGAGGGGGGGGGGAGGGGAGTTGCTATTTTCGCTCGTTTCTTTTGCTAGAGCCTGTTCAATTACACGTCTTACCTTGAAGAGACCTGCAGACCTTGTCATCTGTAAACAAAACTCCTCCTACTGCACAACTTTACAAGAGTTAACAGGCCTCTACTGGAAGCAGTAATCAATGTGAACCGGCAAACTGCCCCCACCGAACCGAAAAGCGCCCATTATTCACATGAATAAAATACATGCATGCGATTATCTAGGAGAAATCGATGGCTCGGCTAATTGAACGTCTTGTGCACTCAAATCAGTACACCCGACGTTCAATGGGTCCGAGCCTTGATGTAAAGCCAAAAAAAGAGTAAATCTTTACCTGTACGGCTTGCTGGTGAGGGCACCAACAGGGCAAAGATCAATCACATTTCCAGACAATTCAGAAGCGAAAAATTTCTCGACATAGGTACCAATCTGCAAAATTCTCAGTCATGAACTTTACTTAATAAAAAATTTGGAATAATTCGACGCCATATAAAAGGGCTGTATGCTGCAGTTGTTGTAAACATTCTGGTCAACACAGATGGGCTTATTTGGCCAAATGGACAACCTAATCAGGGCTGTTCATCAATGAGGAGGTGTAAAGCTTATACTCCATCTCTGTCTCCACTATAGAACTCGTCAGCTTGGTATTATGAGTTCCATCTTTACCTTGAAATAAACAGTAAGAGCGGGAGGGAGGGGGGTACATGCTCAATTCTATTCCGTGCGACGAGACCATACCACAAACTTGCTCATCCTTTGCAACAAGGAAATACGAGCCCGTCCCGAAATACTCGAACGTTATGCTCTGGGAATGCGCATACACTTCGCGGCAGCGTTTTGACCTTCTGCCAGCTTTTTGGGCGTTTTAACATTTGAGCTAGGAAAATATGTGTATCAATCCAGCGTTCTGACCGTACACCACCTCTTCGAGCGTCAGCCAGCGTTTTCAGCGATAATCGATGCGTTAACTTTCTTAGTCCCTAGTTACGCTCGACCCTCCCCAAAAGGCACTCAACATGCTGCCGCAAGATATGAACGCACTCTGACAACCATTCCGCCCTATACTTACTCCAACCTAAACTATCTTTATCCTTACTCCTTTGCTTCATAAAGTTACGCATTCAGAAAACGATTTACCTCTCTACTTCGCTTAGCAGTTTCAATAAGAAGGGAAGGTGCAACATTTCTGGCAACTGCTTTTTCAAAGGCCCACAAAACACACAAAATACAAAATAAATAATTACCTGCAGATCAGATCCTCTTCCGGTTGTTCCAAAATCGGGGAAGGCAGCTATCTTAATAGTCATCGTATAAAGTAAATTAGCGAGTACTTAAGCGGTTTATCACACCTCGTTTGCAAATCGTACACAACGTGTGCAGTGGATGCACCGAGTCATGACTGTTTTCACAAGTGGGCCTATGTTCTTATCCTCGACAGCTCTGAAACACGAGAATATAGTGCTTGCCTTCGAAATCCAGCTTCACAGCCTACCTCTTTCCATCGTAAGTGGCTACGAGGCGACCACGATCGCTTCCAAAAGCCATAGATTGATCTTGCAGGTCACACTCACCTCCCTAAAAAGCCAGAGACAATTCACGGTGGGAATCACCTGATCGTAAGGCTGTGTTCATAGTTCGCAACTCGAGCGATTCTCGAAACGCGCGACTACGACCGCGCTCTATGCTGATACATGAACTGATGTGACTTCCAATCCGATCAATTTCTGGAAAGAACTTGTGACAGTTCCACCTAGCCACCGATTAGCGGTGAAGCGCGGTTGGCCGTAGTTAGGAAATCGCATGTTCCGCGAAGTATGTACGCGCTCTGAGAAAAGAAACTAACCTGATCACAGATGGGACAATCAAGGGGATGGTTAGTAAGCAGGAATTCCATAACTCCTTCTCGTACCTTACGTGTAAGTGCTGAGTTGGTTTTTACCCTCATTCCTTTCATTACTGGCATTGCGCACGATGCCACTGGCTAAAATAATACTCTTCAAAATGG
>MU966879.1:18167-32990 GCA_036418165.1 Cooperia oncophora | reverse complement strand
TGGAAGAAGTACTGCTCACCGGGACCCACTTCACACGCGGAACGAGAGCGGCCGGCGAAGCCGGCCAATTCGACTGGTAAATATAATACATAATAATACACTGACAAAGATGAGATCTGACATGGAGGGAGGATGCCGCACTAGGCTTCCAATCATCTCTGCTATCTCGAAAGAGGGGAGGCTGCATGGCTCAATCGATAAAATGCTGTCTCTTCCATGCAGGAACAGTAATAGCCCTATTGCACATTGAGCATGACAGACTCGTAGAAGGTGGAACTAATTAGGAGCAGAATCGATTGTTCAGCTCCGACTATGACTTTCTTTTAATGGCGAATTTCCTCAGGATACGATGGAGATGGTCTTTCTACCTACGTTGTTTCGAGAAAACAAACGTAATGGACTCCCTCCCTGGACACGCTCCCGAATGGCCTCCATTGAAATTCCATTTCTGTGAGTGTCATCATGTGAAGGTCTCAGCTGGTTCCTGGTAACAGAGGACTAACCCATGAAGCTCCTTTTGAGGGCAGGTTGGTGAACGGGTAGTCCCGAATCTTGTTCTGTTCATATGAGAGTCCCGTACTTGTGGAACCAGATACACGGATCTGTTGGCAAATCTCACTCAGGTGTAGCTAGGTTCGACTAGTAGACAGGTCTGCATGTTTTTCTTGAATCAGAATGTTTTGTCATCGTATTTCCAGCGATGTGGAAACATAGTGAAAGCCTTCAGCGGCCTGATTAGGACCGCTTGACTGCAAGGTGTTATTCAAAGCGGCCTGTTGTCTTTCGTGGTCATGTAGAAACTTTGTAGGGGGCCCAGCGTGTAGGTGACGTTTGGGCAACATACACTCGAAATCCCTGAGATGAGGTAGGCGTGGCTGCGTACTTCAACTAAACGTCGTGGTGGCTATGCTTTTGGAGAGATATTTTCATTTTGACCCAAATGTGGTCACGTCTCTGTCCAACAAAGAACAAGATGGCGGTTGTCTCAAATTGAAATATCCCACGAGTAACCAGTTCTGTGCCATGTTCGAATGCCACGCCTACCCCGTCTCAGGGATAAGGAGTATATCTAACTGCAGCTTCCACTTGGATGTTTTAGAAATTTTTGTGTGAATGCCAAGCTGCCTGTCAAATGGAATCCATCAAATTCAGAGGCCAGCTAGCCAGAAATTGCCTCAAACGTAGCAAGCACATGCAGTGCTGACAATACTATCCACTGCACATCAAAAGGCAGGGTACTCTGCGCGATCTATGGGCAGTAGTTGCTCCACTGAAGCAAGGGTCCACTCTGGGCATAAGTTTCGGATATGTGGATAGTACGCCAAGTTTCGCTTCGAAGGTTTCGCGAGTGGCTCTGCGCTTCGAGCACATTTACTCCTATAGTACAACCTGAAGCTCACTTGAGATTCAAAGAGTGTTTGCAGTTTTTGTTATGATAACTGCTGTTTAACGCCGCAGTACGCGTTCCGAATGTTATCACAAGAATGCTGAGTTGTGGGCAAAAGTCGTGCCCCAGGCGGGAGTCGAACCCGCACCTCACGCTTTCCGGGCGAGTGCGCTAAAGCGTGAGGTGCGGGTTCGACTCCCGCCTGGGGCACGACTTTTGCCCACAACTCAGCATTCTGGTGTTTGCAGTGGTTTTGTTATGAGGGACTTCATCTCGAAAGAATCCGTTGGAGTTGGATAACTATCTATAAAAATTCACTGGTGATAGGACAAGGGCTCACGGCCTTGGATGATCCATTTTGAGATGCGCCACGCACTCTACTATTAGGCTGGCGAGAGATTCTGCCATATTATCTTCAAATAGAAGCCATCTTTGTATATACAGACGTATAAGACCAAAAATATACAGCAAATATGCAGCATCGCTATTGCGGGGTGCTCGCCAAAGCACCTTGCAGATGCGATGGTATCACAATGCAGGCCGGCGCGACACAAAGGTAGTAGTACTACTCGATTCTGGCATTGAGCCCGGGCGTGAAGCTTCCCTTGTCCATGTAACGGCTCATTTCAGAAGACGAAGCGTGAGGGTGCATGAGGCTTGGCTCGACCGTTTCAGGAGGTGTGGACTGTACTGCTATCTGACTGCTCGTGTTCTATGTTCACTTGGATACCGCAGCAGTAATGCAGTGAATTATGTTGAGAGCATATTTTAGAAAAAAAAACTACGGTGGAGCCTAAACAGCCATTCCTGCTGTACCGTACATCCGCCTTCGCGTATTCTGTTGCTTGCTATGCGTAAGATGAATGGGTCCGAAGCTGCAATAGCGTGCTACTTTCCGCAGTCAGATGTGCGCAGTACAGAGGTTGGAGGGCAGCAGTACCTCCGTACTACGCTTGCGCGGCTCGGCCAGCAACACGCCCAATCATAGCCGAACGCGCTACTTGTCTGCACCATCTCACTTTCAGTTATTCTCTACTGTTGAGTACGTGAGTTGCTGCACATGGTGATAGCGCGGTTGGACACGACTCGACAGAGTCAGAAACGAGGACGTCAGGGCGGTCACACAGACGGCTCCGATCCAGCTGAAGGCACGAGAGCAGCGACTGCGATGGTATGGGCACGTGCTGAGAAGGCCTGAGGACCACCCAATAAGGAAGGCATTGGAATTCGAAGCAGAGGGCAAGCGACCACGAGGAGCCCCAAAGAAAAGATGGAGGGACGTCATCAAGAAGGACCTCACTGAAGTGAAAGCCACAGCAGAAGATGCAGTGGATCGGAACAAGTGGCGACGTCTAATAAGATCAGCGGACTCTCCGGTCCTGTTAGGTGCGCGGAGATTGTGTCACGCTACTTCAACTGCGGGCTCGTTCACCTCACACAAGGGAGGAACCGTTCCCGAAGATGAGTGTGCAACTCCTCCTAGAGATTACCTTTATCTGTTATCTTTCAGACATATGGCATTGAATATTCGTTTCCGTAGATGAACTAAGGCTGAAAAGCTATTCCCAGTCAAGTTGTTACAGAAAATCTATCAAAGTCGACTGTTGGACACAAAATGATGGTGTATAGCATCGAGTATGAGCAGGTTACTACTTGCGTTATACATGCGTGTTTTAAGTCACAAAGCGGACCGAAGGTGTGAAGATGAAGAAACGCAGAGAAACGAACAGCTAATACGAGTCAGCCCCTCCAATTCAAAACGTCCATAGAGGCCATTCATGAGGACCGGATGAAACGCCATGTCGTCGCGTTCGTTGAAAAACAAGTTAGTGCAGTGGTGGCTGAGCTGACAAAAAGCCGCACAACTTAAGCATGAACATTGTTGCTATGTGATCGTGTTATATAATCGAGTATTGTTCTTACCATTCTAGCATGAACTTGGAGAAGAAAAAAGGCACTATTTACCCCTTTACTGCCCCAATCATCCAGAATTGTGCCAGATTTCACGACTATATTTATTCGTGCACAGATTTGGCTCAAAAAAGTTGTTTCTGGGTTGTTTGAGCCTCCCGAATACGAATATCACATTCGCTTTGCCCGAAACTTCCTGGCGCCCGCGCCACAAGCGCCGCTGGTTCGGGATATTTTTTTGGCGCAGCGCTGCAAGAGCTAGGGTTTCGTATTGAGCGGAATGTGATTTTCGTGTCAGGATTTGCTCCGGCCCCTGTTACTGGTGGTCGCGCCAGGGAGTTTCCTGCCGAGCGAGAATGTGATATTCATGCTCAGGAGGGATACCCCAGGGAACATAATACCCCAGGGAACAAATTCTTAGCCGATTTGCCAACGTCGGTTGAAAACTGGCCTGTTCTCGTACATTGGGTAGTAAAAGGGTATAACACGAATCCTGGGATTCGTGTAGCGGGTGGGACTGCTTCAACCTGAACCGTGAAGGTGGTCTATGCTTTACTGGTTAGACATTTTCATCTTGGACAGATCGATTGGCGGGTCTCTGCCAATCATATTCTGTCCTCAGCATTACATTACTGTCGGGGGGGGGGGGTTCCAGTGCGGGACTGCGTTTGGCACGGCAAAGTCGTTCTGCACCAGTTGTTGAAGCGGGCAAGTGACATTACTGTATTATATCCTCCGTATTACTCGTTTTCTACCACTTTTTGTCGCATACGCGTTTCAACAAAAAGGCTGAGAACGGCTTCAACAGTGTGCACACTCATACTGGCTGACACGCCCCACCGGTGCCGCCGATCCGTCAATAGTGCCAGGAATGTAAGAACAAGATGGACAGTTTGTCACAGAGTGGAATTTCCACGAGTAAACAAGTTTGTGGCCATGTTCAAGATGCACCCTATCTAGTCAGGGATAGATAGGATTAATAAGTGCGAAAGAAATTGTCGAAAAACGACACTTAAACTCTTACTGAGAACTATGAGACTTCTTCGCCTTTTTCCTCGCCTTCTTCAAATTTTTTTTTGTTTCCGCTTCCATTCTCTGGATTTCTGATTAAAAGCCAGGATCTTCGTTCATGCTGTATCTGGCCGAACCTCTGCAAGTCCTCCACCGCTCATCATCAAACTTCATCACTCGATTGTCATTCACAGTCTTCTCTCGAACTTCATTTGGTCTGTATTCATTTAATATTCCGCTTATGAATGTATTCCTTTGGCGACATATAGATGTTTTTATGCCTCGAAAATGAAACGAAAACGCTTCTTCTGTCCAGAATTGCGTTCAAATGAAACCAAGAGATCATTTAGATGTATTCACCAGTGATGCGACGGAGTGTTCGGCGACTGCCGAGGACCCCCGATGGCTCACCGCGTGGACATCGCCGTATTCAGGAAGTGCTCAGTGACGATCCACTCAGGTGAACATGACCTTTTGTTTTCATCCATACTGGTTGTTTACCTGGTTGTTTATTCATGCTCATCCATTGTTTTGTTAACTAAACTATTTCAGCGCAGAGTTCTACCACCTGTTTCTGATTATGCTACATTTTGAAGTTTTTCAGACCAATTATGAGATTTTCTTTCTGTCAGACTCTTTCTCCTTGTTTCTCCGTTCGCTTTAGCTTTTATGGTAAAGACTCCGCATGATCACTAAGGCTACTCTCACGAACTTTTTCTTAGTTTTTTCCCCAGCCCTTTCTGCTATTTAGCATTTCTCATATGCACTCAAAGTGCAATTGTCCTTCACAACCCATTAATTTCTACCCGCAATACATATCTTCGCTCCAACTTACACCGCTGACCTCTATAATGCTCTTAGAGAAGGGTCAGTCAGCATGAAGGCATTTCAACCTCAACACACCTCTCTATATACATGCGACATAACCCATAAAAGGATAAAAGGATAAAGTCTTCGCCGTTGATCAATCCTTTTGTGGGATGCGACACGCATGGTCGTAGCTATGTCCATTCAGAAATCGTACGTGGCTATGTGAATTTGCGAGGGTGTGGCCTAGGTACAATTGACTTGCGGGGGCCAGCGGATGTACAATGTCAGTGTTTTATCCTCCCAGACGAATCTGGTGCCAATTCACCGTCCCCGGAGGGTAGAAGGCTTGGTTGGCCTGGGCGGGAGTCGACCCGGGATTCGAACCGCGCGAGTGGTAAGCGCGCCACTTGTCACTATACCACCTTCCGAATCACATAACCCATAATCCACATAAAATGTTGTGTTGAATGTGAAATTCTAATGGTATTTGATAAGACAAATGCATCTGTAGTTACTAGCTCTAGTTGTGATCTGCAGCTGATTTTGTTTGCAGCACCCTTTCAAAGATTTACTGCTACCGTTTTCCTCACGTCTCTGGACCTCTGCTCTTTCATCTAAGGCTTTCTAATGCGGCAAAGGATGTTTTTGAGCATGTGGACGAAGTTCTCTGCGCAATCCACATCCACATTGTCTCCTTTTCCGAAATTCCTATGATTCAACTAGCGGTATGAACTCTCCTGTTGAGGCCGCAGAACTAGACCAATCTTTTCTTTCGGTGAAGGGAGAGGGGGAAGGAGTTGGCATTTAGGGTAACCCTTATCGCCATACCAGGCAATGAACGGTACTGATTTCCTTCCTCAAAACAGTGTCCGTGCGTCAGGTCTCTATTGCAGGGCATAGGAGGTCAAGTCTGATTATGCTGATTTTTTTTTGTTTTTTTTCCTCTTTACATTGTCTTCCTGCGTGTTGGCGACTCTAAGCTATGCATTCCAGTTCCTTCCCTGCCTTTTTGTCCTTTTTCAATTGTTTGAAGCTCTTAGTTCTCTGAAGCAATCATAGGAGAGATAGTCACGCGACATATTGGTTACTGTATACCGTCTTAACTGCCAGGCTGGTTACTGTATACCGTCTTCTTCTTCCAATAAGGGAACGGAACGTCTTCTTCTTCCAGTTGCACAATTGCTGCTAATATTCAGCCTAATTTTCTTGCCGCGCATTCGTGTGTTCATATAAAAAAATCCGTTGGCTTCTCGAATAACTTGTGACAGCTGTAAGCATGGCGCTCTTTGTAAGAGGAACTACTGCTATTACCTTTCTTCCAGGTTGTCTAGTGTTCCAACCTGAAACCTCGCCAAGGAATGGTCCATGTTAACATTGCCTATCCTAACAACACGGTCACCGAAGTGCTTGCGGAGGGGTTTAAGTGACGAAATTTGGTGAAAACTATGCGAGATGAAGAAATTCAAGGAAAACTAGTAAAAACGCTCCAAATAGAAGTTATCCTCTCCAACTACACAAGGCTAGCACCTGTTTCCTGGTTGCTAGTAGTGCATTCTGAAGCCGGTTTTTTCGGCAGGGGAGCTCCGAGGCATACAAATGATACCAAACATAAAAGAACGGCTGAGAAAAGGAAAATGGCGATAAAAAATAGGCACTTGAGCACCATACTCGATTCAAGTGCCAGTGGTCCCCTGTTTGAGTTGCCCCCAAGTCCTGAAATTTGGCTGTGAGGGATCGTCACATTCTCCTTATCCCTGAGACGGAATACTCGTGGCATAGAACATGGCACAGAACGAATTACTCGTGGGATATTTCGGTCTGAGACAACTGTCATCTTATTCTGTATTGGACAGAGACGTGACTACACAATTTGCAAACATTGGGAACTACAATTGCATGAAAATGAAAATATCTCACCAAAAAACATAGCCACCGCTACGTTGAAGGCCACGCTGCCCACGCCTACCGCAATGCTTCTAATTATCTCGAATCGGATGTACAATTAGCCAATCACGGAACCTACACTTGGGCTTTCTCTTCTAATCGGGCCCTTCTTGTGACTTTTCTCCTTGATCAAAATGTTTCTCCCCTCTCATGTTCCCATTGGTTGCGATCGAAACTGTGCCAGTTCAGAGCTTTACCTTAAGATGAGCGACGAGGTGCAGTGGAAAACGTTCGACCATCCTCGCACGGTCGTTAAGCGTTACTTTGGCGAGTCAGGCGCCGCAAGCGAGGACGCACAGTCATGCTCGCTGCTGATGAAGGGGCGTGTCAGTGTCGGTGGATTTAGCTCGTAGGATACAGTCCTATCGTTCACCGAAGGGAAAAAAGAAAAAGCGAGCTGGTACTTCTCCAAACCCATTTCTCTCAACCCCGTCATTCGCACCGAATAAGAGTTTACGCAGCATCGCACAAGGACCCAACTCATCCAACAGGACGCGGCGCTACGCGTTGGACCTTCAATCAGTTCCCGAAATGATTCCATCCCTTCTTATCTCCTCGGACATCCGTTCTTCTGAGCACGAAAGCGTGAAGCCGTGTTCCAGAAGGATCAGTGCGTGAAGCCAAAGTGCGACGAATGTGATGAATTAATTCGTTATACTCAGAGGTATGCTTTACACTTACCTGCAAGATGGATCAGGTGCGAAGTGGACAGGCTTGCAGCTGTAGACCGCTTCATCTCACGAAAGTGCGCAGTAATGAAGCTGATTGTGGTAGCTGAAAGCTGTTTCGGACTCCACCAGCCGAAAAAAGAAACCAAACGTGAGAGGATGCGGACAAGTAGCGCGTTTGGCTAGCAGTTAGCACTGTGCCTGATTGCACTGCGAACTTGCTTGTTGGTAGGGTTGAAACGGTGTCTGGCTACCACTATCCTCGCTCTTTTGGTCGCACTTTAAGTGACTAGCGCTGCACATTTCTATCGCTACAAACCCTTTAATCTCGAGAAGGCAAGGATAATGTTTGAACCTACTGCCTGTCTTTTGAGATGCCCTACCTGTGAAACCTAGACTACCAGTAGATCCGCTTGAAACAGTAAATCATAAGCTCAGAAAAGTGAACCTGTTGAAAGAAACTACAAGAAGGACTTTCTCCTACTCGATGGCATCCCCTGCGGTTTGACAGCGTTTCATCCGACGAGAAAGACTAAGCATAAGCTTCCACTTAATAGAATTTCTCCTGTCCTTTGAAGAAAATTAGAACAGTCTTAGAAGCCACTGAAATATGTTGTGCCAGAGTTAATTGAGTGCATTAAAGGAGCTGGTGGAAGCTTTACCCTTGGGAAAATGCTTCTGCGTCTGTGCAGCACCATGTAATGACATGCAGTGGAGTGTGCAGCTGATGGCTACTGTAAAGAAGTATTCCTGTTTATCAGCTAGGAATAAGGTCAGAATCTAATCTAGTTTAATTGTGGAAGGCTCGAATGAAATTGCCCCTAATCCTCCCCCCCCCTCAGTTGTTTAGGGAACGCTCCAATCATTGCCACATGATTCCTGACAATATCTGCCTTTGAAAGCGTAGTTCACAACGGCTAGTCTTGTTCGCAGCGGATGAAGGGGCGTGTCAGACGGCATGGGTTTGGCGGGGTACCGAACTCGTTTACCACCAACTGTTGTGGCCTACCCATTTTGTCAACCAGTGGAGAATGGGTTTGGCATCGCGTCTCATCCCAGCGAACAGAATTTTTTCCATACGTGTGGAAATTTCGTTTATTCCCACTAGAATTCGAATTCAGAATCCTGTGCTTGGAAATACGGGGCGAGTTGCAGCAGTGATAAGTGCCATTTTGCTGCGATGATAATTTAACTGTGCTTCGTTAGTTCGAATCTGGAGATAGAACTTTTTGACAACGTTTCGTGTATAACTTCTTTGATTCTCAGACACTTTCCGCAGTTACCTGATTCGTAGTATCACTTCCCTGTCCAAGTAGTCCGCTCCGTAATGTCGTTCGCGGCTTTCGTGGCTCCGCGATGATTAACGAAGTTCAGCATCCCTCGCAAGCCGCATAGCCCTCACTAGAAGTGAAGGAGCTCCACCTATTTGGAGACGAGATATGCCAGCTGACCGACGATATCTGTGATACAAGGGGGTGGTCTCCATTCTGTGTGGGATTGACCTTTGACGTCCTGCTCGCCTTCCAGCTTGAGTTCCTGCTCGTTCATCCTTTGTCTCTGGCGTCTTACCGGTCTAGCAGTTTCTCTCCCGCGCAATTCTTCAACCTCGAAGCCCTATTTTAGGCTTCTTCGGCGGTTTTGGTGGATAGTTACCATCCACGACTCCATGTTCGGTCCTCAAAACAGGAAACGGGTATCGCGAAATGGGTTTTTTATCGTTGGTTTTTAGACGAGGGCACTTTCACGGGTAGTGAGCAATTCTAGTCTCTGTACGTCAAATTCCGGTCCGCAACTGCGAAACCGAGTCTCCAGGAAGCGAGCTGCAATATCGTCATATGGTATGGGACCAAGGGGCCCATGCCGTCTACCGTCTACACTACCGTCGCGATGATGTTGTTGTGCTTTCTCGCCTGATTTTGGTCTCCGCCACTCTCTTTTTGTTGCTTCCTCTTTCGTCTTGCAGTTGATCATGATCATTTTATGCTCGTCACGTCAACTGCAAAGAAAGAGGGTCTTATTGGAGGTGGTTTATTTTGTGTTCTTTTCGGTAATCGCTCCAGCAGCCTCTGCGCCTAGTACGTGAACCAAATAAACCACGTTTTGCGTTCTCTAATGTGCCTTCAAGCTCATCAGCCTTTTTATGACTACTCCGTAGTGGAATCGTTAAATGTTTACACACATTTCATTCGCTGCAAATACAGTAATGCAGTGCCCTTAAGGTCGCGAGAAAGAGAACCATTGGGGCCACGACTGATGTGAGCAGATGGCGAGTGTCGAGAAAAAGGCTTGCACTGAGATTGGCAAAGCCTTTCCGAAAAAACTTCACATTCAATTGAAACACAAAAGGTCACCTTACAGTATCCCAAAGTAGCAAACACATAAAAACCCTCCTAGTGGTACAATCGCTCAGACATTTTTTGAAGAGTCGACAGCTGACGGCCACTCCGACACATGCAAGAAAGGTCACTCAAGATCAAAGTTCCCTCTGGCCGCAGAAATGTGTGATATGTGGCAGTGGTATAAGGCTCAATCAAACTGGTGATATGAAAAGGCCAATGTGACCCCCGGCGAGTACGATGAAAAGAAAATCTCGATACCATCTCAAATTGACGTCAACTATCAATCTTCCTATTATCCTAGTGATGCATTAGTGCCGAGGCAAGGGTACTCAGAAGCTGCTAAGGCTGGTGAGCAGGTTGAGTATGTTCATAACTCTCGAAAGGAATCCAGTATTCTTTTAGACTGCCGTCTTCGGCCACCATGCGGGCGCTGAGTATCTTGCGTGGGGGGGGGGGGGAGATATTCAGCTTTTTCGGGTGAAGTTCACATGTGACGCCGGCCATCTTTTGAGGTCAATTCGAGTAGACTATGCTGTTCGTCACTATTGTACCATTGTTCAGTAGCCCCTTCCACCAGCAACATAATGAGACCTTTTTCCACGCACAGTTTGTTTTTCCATTGCAAACTGCTATTCTTCGTGAGATTCAGTCCAGCTTATGTGCATGGCTTGGCTTGGCGGTTGCCAGTCTGACTCGTTACAACCCGTCGAGTCTGCTACGAGTTCCCCTGGGAGATGTTCTTTGCATACGACCTGCCCCCCCCCCCCCCCCACCAGTTCGCTCCTCTGATACGATCAAGCTGTTGAGCGGAGAGGGGGTAGAGAAAAAGCAATGACGTGAAACAAGAAAAATCAGTTATAAAATATTTTTTCAGACCAAGCACGGCGCCCCCTCAGCCAGGCGGCCAAAGTACGGACCCCCGCTCCCTTGTTGAGCGATATCTCCACGGTGCATTGGCCGTGCGCCTCTTACTCTGGCAGGATGAAATCTGAACGAACATTGCTCAGCATAGCGCTACTTTATTAAATATCCAGGTCGCCGATAGATCTGCAGCTGAATTTCCTGATAAGCAAGACTGGCGCATTACTGCTGCATGAGTGCCAGCTGAAACCTCGGGGTTAACTCACAGGTGGCCGCGCAGGGATATCGGTCAACGGTGCTGAACATGAAGACACTCTGAAGTGTTGCAGAGCTTCCCTTTCAAAGTAATACAATCCCGCGGACCTGTCATGGAGAATATGGCGTTACCTAAATCTGCAACCAGTTGTGCTACTCTACACTGTACTATACTATACTACTATAAATACACTTATAGGCCCTCCAAGGGGACCTTCTCAACCACAACATCAATGAAAGAATTTGCTGGCTTCCTCTAAACATTATATTATCTTTTCCTTTGAGCCAATGTTCCATTGCATTAATATGCGTGGCGCATCCAAACGACAGCTAAGACTTTTGCTTTCCTCGTTCCTAAACTCGGCTTTCAAGTGCTCTGTGTTCATCCGAAAAATTCGTACTATAGCTTTTTTGTGATGTTGCTCGGGTGTTTTTTTTTCGTCTGATACAACCCGCTAAGGTGTCCGATTACCCTGCCTGTTGTTCCCTTGCCCCCGCTGTCATTTTAATGGCATCTTCTTTGAACGGAGTTCTGTTACCGCTTTCGTCATCTTCGCCAACGTCGTCGTCTCGCAGATGTCATTTTGAGTGCCTCGTTTTCGTCGTGTTTATGCATCGCTACGTTACTATTACAACCGTCACCGCAAAGGGAACGGCCCTCGC
Organism: Cooperia oncophora; assembly: GCA_036418165.1. Classification (NCBI taxonomy): domain Eukaryota; kingdom Metazoa; phylum Nematoda; class Chromadorea; order Rhabditida; family Trichostrongylidae; genus Cooperia; species Cooperia oncophora. The sequence continues at coordinate 21,141 of MU966879.1, read as the reverse complement.
TCTGCCGTTCCCATCGTTGTCAGCTGGCAACGGTGACGTTGATGGTTGCAGATAGCTTCCAGCTTTTCCACGCCTTATGCTGGTGCACCTCAATCCATCAACACTAGTTTCTATTTTTAACGTTGACGAAAGCAGAAAATATCCTTCTGGGAAAAACAACCATCACCAACAGCTGCAACGTTGGCGTTATCGGTTCAGATGGTACTCTATGGCACCGCATCCACCACAACCAGTTCTACTTGCATTACTTTTTCGTGAGGAAGTAACAGTGACGGCTTTTTTCCATTTCTCGAAGACTGATGCTTTAGCACTTCACAACAGTCGCATTTTCCGTCCCACATTAGTCTCACCTAGGGTAGCGAGAATTTCTTCGGAACTCAAAGCTATTAAAGGATTACCCCTCAAGTTATTTAGCCAATTTTTTATGGATACGTCATGAATTTGAGCTTCATCGAGCTTCATCCAGAAACCCAGCGTCATTGCCCGCAGAGCGTGTCGATGCCCAAATCAGGGTTTCTAGGCGAGGCTAGTTAATTTTTCGGATAAGGTGGTGACCCTTCGAGAAGTTTTGGCTTTTAAGGGCCTTGAGTTGTACAACTGCGTTCATCCCTTTCTTGTCTTTATTATTATTTACCCTTGTCTTTACTTTGTTTTCTAATTTTTTTCAGCAGTCTTGCTTGGTAATCTATGCCCATTAGGAAATGGCGTGCCTGATATCCATCTATTCCTGAGTCTTCTTCCTTTTCAGGCACTTTTTATAACTAGTACGGAACTTGCCCAGTGCCTCTGAATTTGCTTTGATCTCCAGGATCGTTGTTTCACCTACTTCTCCTAATGATTCTTCTGACAGTGGATTCCAATACCTTGAAGCTTTGGCACTATTCATTACATTCTGTCTTTATATAAACTGCGGTTTTTTTATTCCCAAGAGAAAAGAGTTTGTTGTAAAGCAGTAAATACGACAATGGAAAGCAGTAAAAGTCAGTATGACCACCCCCCCCCCACCCGCCCAGAATTCCGAACTGGCGCGCGATATAGTGAGCGGCGAACAGGGAATCCCACTAGTCTTGCTTGATGGAGACGGCATTTTTTCAGAAGAAAAAAAAACGGCTAACTAAAATGCGTGTTCATTTCCATCTGTGGTAAATGCTTCCGTTCAGTTCATCTGTTTCACATATCCGTTTCCTTTAGATTTCGAGTGAGTGATTTATGTGAGTTGTGTGTAATGGTCTTGACAGCACAGCGCCACTTAGCGGCACTCTTCGAGATTTAGTCTAAGCTTCGTGACTGAAGAGTCTTCCGTAAAGGGCGCATCTCCACTGAAGATTTCTCGAACGAAGAAAGGTGGTATTTGGGGCAGATGTTCAAGGAGTCGTAAAAACGACAAGTGTGGCGGCAGGTAGTGTATGGCTAAGTGGCTCTTACCACAGCCGCCGATTCGCGGGATCAAATCCTGGTTTGGGCTCGCGGCTCCAGGCCAATCAGCCCTTCTACTCCCCTGGACTGGACAGCACGCTGGTACCGTCTGGGAGGATTCGTCTGGGAGGATAAAGCATTGACTTGTACATCGGCTGGCCCCGCATAGCATTATATCCAAGCCAAACGGCCTTCAATAACCACTGGGCAAATTCTGAAATGGAAGTAGAATGCTTGCCGCATGCGCCAGCAGAGGGAGTGATGCAAGCGGCGGAAACTTTGTCGCTTCAAACCCTAAAATTCAGCGGACAAGTCAAGTGCAAGGAAGAGTACAAAGCTGTCAGCATTTCGAAGTTGTCAGAGCGGAATTAGCACTTCAGACAACCTTCAGCTACAAAAACTGTGCAGAATTTTCTAGTTCGAAGTTGTAAATAATCTCTTCTACTAATACTTTTACTTACATTGCTTCAGAAAAGAGCTGTACCGGCTCCCTTTTCGGCAATGTCGTACTGACCCCCTCCTAAAATCCTCCAACGCTCTGGTATGTCCTTTTCCGAGAGCGCACGTTTGGCCAGATCCCTTAGGATTTGTCAACCCAAATAAAATTTGTTTGATCTCACTTTGCACTCTATCCTTCTGCATCCCTCGAAAATCATCTATGCGTTGGAATGCTTCGCAGTGTCACTTCACAGTGTCAGAGAAAGTAGAGGATTGACAAAAGTCGGGGGTTGTTGCAATCTCGAGGTTTCCGTAAGATGTTCATTGAAGGCAGAGCCCTTGATCAGTTATAACTGTCTGAGCCCACCTTACGGAGAGGTAGTGTGGAATGCAAGGAACAACCCTGTAGCTTCACGTCAAAAAGTTCTAAGGTAACGGCGGCAAAAAACAAGGGCTCGAGTAACTCCGCCCACGTTGATAGATGTCTCATCTGCCGTCTTGCTCGTTTGCATACTCTCTCGTTGATTTCTTTGACCTCTCGCCCGTCGATTCTTTGTCTCTTGCTTGCCACAATCAGGACCTTACTTGGGGCGTTTTTGACGGTTTCCTTTATTTTTCTCCATAGAAGCACCTACACTTCTGTTTCGAAACCCGCTGCCTACCAACTTTTCGTTGGTTCATCGCGGAGTTTGCCTCCGAGTGCAATGCTCCTTTTTACTTCGCTACCTTGAATGACTCAACAACTGCCCTCCCTCACCATCAGCTTCGAGATTTCCAAAACAACTTTTTCTTTTCTTAGTGACTAATGTACAGATGTTCACCAATGTCAGTTTCCTCATCACCCTTTCATTGAAACAGAACAAAGGCTTGTGCTCTGACAATGGCGTTTTTTCCTCGATATCTGATTTACATTTCTCGTAAAACGTTTACACGCTGGGCTAGTCAAAGGTAAAGTGCAGTGATCACTCGATTCTCTAATCCTTCTTTAGTTCGAAGGAAAGGCGGACGGAGGGAAGGCATCACTTTGTCGTGACCGTGGTGCTGAGGTGGAGCCTTTGTCCCCCTTTATAGAGCAACACAATACATTTAACCATGAATCTTCAGTGTACTTTGTCATCCC
>MU966879.1:0-11038 GCA_036418165.1 Cooperia oncophora | reverse complement strand
TCTTGGTAGTCTAACGCAGAAAAAAACCGATGAGGACAAGAGCCTCCCGTTCCTTTGGGATTCCTAGCCAAACTGTGGCACTCTAGTAAGCTTGGGGGGGGGGCATCTGAAGGACCCGTTTTGTTTATTAGAGTTACCCATAGAGGCTTTTGCCTGATCATAAAGGAGGAATGGAGCTTCCACCATGCATACAATTACCATTCAAATCACAGAAGCGTTCCAATGCTTGTATGGCCTATTTCAAAAACTCTGTGCGCAAAAAAACTACCGAGGGGAAACCCATGTACATTCAGTATTGTTCGCTGCGGATGATGGGGCGCGTTTCGAGGGATGGGTTTGGCACAGCGCCAAATCCGCTTTTCAGCTTTGGTTGGAGCGAGCAAGCGTCTAGACTGTATCATATTGTTTGCGTCAGTCGTTCTCCAGCAATTGTTGCCCCTTGCCTGCCTCAGCAACTGGTGGAAAACGGATTCGGTGCTGCGACAAACCCATCCCTCGTGACACGCCCCATCACCTGCAGCGAACAGGAATGTGATCACTATTTTCGCTCAGCCGCAGCACCACTTAAATGACTTTAGAGTGGCTCGAGTTCTAATGCTGCCCTCATTTCTTTCAATAGCTTGCTTTGAGCTTTCAGCTTGTTAGATAGTCGAGAGTTGCTTTCAGATAAGCGTTGTTGGAGATACCAGCACGGGAAAATCATCACTCATTGGTCAACTAATCACTTCTGAATATAAGAATGCGTTCGCAGATGAAATCCGTAAGGCACACTCTTTCTTCTCTGACCTTGCAAAAGAAATTGCTCGCGGACCAACTTTTCTCTTTCAGAGGATTACGAAAATACCGTATCCATTTGTATCGGTGGCCAAGAACTAGACCTGATATTCTTCGAGAGCGACATGGTGAGCACTTCAGAACAGTCCCAGAATTTGCGACCGATTGATTATAGGCGCTCAATGTTTAGCGTACCGTAGAATGCTCCTTTATTTCAGTCCGGCCCAAACTGGATCTCTGATGAAATGGATGCCTTCGTTGTGGTGTACAGTATAGATTCACGAAGAAGTTGGAAACAAGCCACAGTTGCAATAGAGGTAACTTACCTCTTTGAAAAATGCAAACGTGAAGCTAACATGCGCACAAAAACGAAACAAAAAATTATCTTCAAAATTTTCTTCTAAAATTCTTCATCTTTCTTTTTCTACATTCTGGATAAAACTCATGTTTTCAGATGATCAGAGAATCACCACGTTGCAAGAATTCACCTATAATTGTCGCTGGCAACAAGGCTGACCTGGAACGAAAACGAACGGTTACGAAGAGTGGTATGTGTTTTCTGGAGTTAGAGAACATATTTTGGTAAACTGAAGGCACTCGCGAAGCCGACGAGCAGAATGACTTCAAACGTCATTAATAAAAGGGCTTCTAGTGACCACTCTTAGCGCCTTAGAGATATGCTCTTGATCAACAAGATTAAGACTGCTCTTCCGCCTCTTAGTCAGCTCATCTACTGTCTTAAAGCATGAGAGGTAGCCTTCCCCCCATCCCCATGTTAGCGGATTTTTGCTCCGATAAAGAAACATGAAACAAAAGCGTCTCACGTCTCCTGTGAATTACAGGTTATTACGAAGGGAACATTTATTCGCTCGCTTGAACACTCAAACGGTAGAACCGTCGGAACATCTTCTCATGGGGTTCTTGACACGGTGTAAAACGCTAGAGTTAACAAGAAACTTGGTGGTTTTTTTTCTTCCTGAATCGACCCTGATTTGCTTAGGGCTGCGTTAATACCTTGCGGCAGCGTCTATACCTAGCACCTAAGATAAGGGACTGGCGCATTCACTCATGGAATGACGTCTACGGATGAAGGACCATCTCAGCACCTCTAACCTCCAAAGGCTTCTCCACACATTCGAACTCTGTTTAGAAGTTGTGCAATGGCTTTTGATGGGTAGTGAAACCAAATCAACCAGTGTGGAGGTCAGTCCATGAGAAAATTAGAATTTCTTCCTACCCTGAAAAGTTTATACGGATTTGCAGACTTAAGATTACCAGGTGTAAGGTCCTAGTGCACCTGCCCATCCGGAGCCACCAAATCTCAGGCCGAGAGGATTAATGCATGGGCTCTGACTTGAAAAAATTACCGCTTGTAACAAATCACCGACCAACTAAATATAATAGAAATCAATATTTCTTACTAAAAGCTAGCAGACCCGATTTCAGAAGTACGAGCAGCTGCGGCACATTTTGGTTTTGAAAACCTCGAGATTTCCGTTGCTTTGGATCATGATGTCGATGATCTTCTGGTTAGCCTTGTCGCTGAATTGAAGGAAGCCTACACCCCCAGTAATCCTGTTGAAAAGGTAGTCAACTTGCTTGCGAACTTTCAAATCAAATTAATTAATTTAACAATTAATTAATTCAAATTATATTTTCAGCCGTCTCCGCGCGCTGACGACGACTTTCACGCGGCGATTCGTCGTTACTCTCAAAGAAAGAAGAAAGCGTTGCCTGAAGATATCAACGCAGGTATTCCCTTGTTACTACCGTTTTATTTCTGATTTATCGCCATTTTCTCAAAAGTTTTCATTCTTGAATTGGTACGCTATTTGTTTCTTTTAGGCAAGTGCTCTGTCCTTTCGCCATCCTGTATATTCAACAAGTTCAAGAGCTGGAAAAAAGGAGCCACACCGCGGCTACAGACATGAGACCAATTTGCCTTGCTTGTATTCGCATACTGGTAGCGTACGTATCTTCCAGCTCTGATATCGTGCATGGGCCAACCACAGCTGGAGAATGGCTATTGTGCTGACCGTCTTGAGTGAGGGCTCCATAGAAAAGTCAACGTTTGTTGCTATTTTGAATTCTGCCTTCTGTAACGGTACTGCTGAACAGGCTCTGCGTTGTCGTGACGTCACTAGCGGTAACGCGCACGCACGCAGGTGAACTCTTCACACAGTATTACCCATTAACCTATGCCCTTGACAGTTTGCCCGCTGACTCTAGCAACGGCTTAAAACTGCTCTTCAATACACAGCTTAAAACCCCTCATGCTTTCTGGTTAGACGTGTTTGAAGACAACTAGCTCCTTGTTTTCAATTTCCCTTTTCCCAGAAATTTCTTACATATTCCACGTGTTTCTGTCATTTCTGTACCAAATGTCTATTGTTTAATATCAATTGCCAATCTGTGCCACTGTACTCGTTGTTCATTATGAAATTTTCTTCCTCTGTTCACCGCTGAACCAAACAACATTATTTTCTTTATGTTTCTTACCGTTCCGAGGAACACTTTACTGTACAGTTGAGGAAGATAATAAATGCTAATCAAATTAAGCGTTCTTTGAGCTGTCTGCTTCTCACAGCTTGAGAATACAGACCTGAAGGAAGGATAGAGACCAGAAGAGCAGTAACTATGGATAAATCAGGACGTAATTTAATTGTTTGAAATTTTGGACACGCTCCTGTAACTTGTCATTTTCAAAAAGAACAGAATTAGTACATTCAGTGTCGATGGATCTCGCCTGTGTATTGCGTGCTTAAGGCTTGAATGTGAAGGTTGTGGGAATGTGAAACTTCTACGTAATATCGTCGACGACGGCAAACTTGAAGACTTTTTTCGAGAATTCGGCTGCACGTATTATATATTATAAGTTGTAACTGTAAGGATAGCTGGTCGCATACGACAGTTACAAAAAGCGTACCGCACCATAGAATTTTAAACATTGTTGTTGATGCATCACCTTGGAAATCGCTCACGCACTGAAACAGTACACTGTCATGGACAAATACCAGTTTTCGGGGTCAGCCTTGACAGTGAAACACATATGGCCCATCGGCCCACTTGTGTATGTCTCTTACTCACTAATTGTATGGGCAAGACGGAGGAATTGAGGAATTGAGGAGGATACATGGGTGGCAACAAACATTGCACAGATAAAATCTGCATTGCAGAGGCTCAAATATCATTACCTTATATGTATTGTGTAAGGGGACGAACTACGAATATTTTTAGCCATTATGCCTACAAAGTGCGAAACTGGTACATATGATCGAACAAGAGGATTCCTACGAGTCAGAAACCTATTGCCTTTTCGGAGGCAGTGTCTGCAAAAATGAATGAATCGCCACAGAAGCTGGAGATAATCCAGAAAAGGTCCGGCGCATCTAACTTCTGTTTAGACAAATATGGTGTTATGTCAGCAATCCCCATTCGGCATGCGATGTTGGCGTTCAAACATATGGGCTATAGCATTATGTTTTCAAACTGCTGTCTACTGACCACCTCTGATTATTGAAAATATAACGGGGGCATACAGGACGAGCTTATTGTATTTGGATCCGAGTTTCCTGGACCCATTTTTATCATGTGGCCAATTTTGACCATATTGACGCTCTCATTATGGATTCATAATATACGTCTCAACTAATCTAGCGAAAGATCAAGGGCGAATGCGGTGGTAAAACACTAGGACATCCATTGTGACACGTTGAATATCTCAAATCTAGGGTTTTCTAGGGAAGACAGGACTCATTTTATACAATCACAGTGTATAACAGTAACCGTGTAGGAAGTTGTACAAAAAATTATCCTCCATCTTTCCTAACTCTAACTGTATCTCCCCCCTCCCTCTTAAAAGAAGCGATTTTAGCGCGTTGATTAGCGTTTTAGGCACACTGGCTTCGCGAGATGGTGCGCGCTTGTATGCGTGTCGCAAGGTGCTCGGAGCTTCGTCCATGCGTCTTAACGTGAGAGAAAATCCTTCAAGTTCTTTGAAGGGTAGGTGTCTCACAATTTTCCAATCAAGCCTCAATATATTACCCACAAAAAAAAGGTCCCATCTTTGGGCGACTCCGACTACCACAAATCGGTTAGATCAACGCGCTTGTGAGATTCAACAGCATTGCTCTCTTCGTCTGCGTGGACGAAGCTGACTGCTCAACTCTTTGTTCTATAAAAACCAGAGGAAGGGTACTAGAATCGCCAACCGTTAAGGCCACCACTTAATCCCACTGTTATTAGAGTGCTTTAAGGTAAATAAGACAGCTTTCACTACCTATGTTTAACCACTTGACAGAGCATCATACGTATAACCTATTGCCTCACCTTCTCGCTTCCCGTAAGTACTGTGAGAGAGCCTCCAATATGGGCGTGACTCTCTATTTTATTTCCTCCTTTCAATCACTGTAGCATTCCCCTCAGTTATCCGCTGTTATATCACTACTTGCACACATCAACATACTTCCTCTCACCAACTATGAAAACTTCAAGATTCTTCTTCAATACATCTTCTTGCCCGTCTGCCATTTGTTTTGGAGCAAGCTTTGCTTCCTCATCTGAGCGCACGTGCAGTTCTTGGTCGACATGATCCAGCACGACTTCAGTCCCCAGTGTGCCTCATCGTCATTCATGTATCAGACATACAGAAAGCTGTACACAAACGATTTATATTTATAACAATAAAAGAACACAAAGAAGAAGAAAGGCGCTGGGGGACGCAACCGCTCGGTCTTGCAGCGAAGAGAAGCGAGCTGTGTATGTGTCGAGGAAAACAAGGGTGGGGCGTGAGTGTTGAGGAGCCCTACCGCCATCGACCAGACACCTCCAGATCAGAGCACGCACGCCTGATTCTCCTGGTTGCGGCGTGCCTTCTCTCATTGACAGTCTTGCCAATGAAACATGAAACACCCTTTTTGTCCAGCATAAAAGACAGTGCACAGCCAAATAAAATCACCAGCTTGGTGACAAATACTATTTACGCCATATTACAATCACACTACCATGGACCTATTCGTGCGTTCGACGAGAGGGGCATGTAACGTTTCGTTGGCTTAACACCCTCCAGTAGGTTCACATTCTCTACCTCACACTGAGGTCACGTTAATTACACTGCATACAATGACCTAACTTAATTAAATATCTATCTATTTCACAGTTCAATTTCATACGACATGATATGCTGCAAAGGAGGCTGTGTAATGCAATGGGCTGGTCGCTCCCAACATTTTCCCCTCCAGATTCCCGAGGGTCTTTCCTCTAGAAAACTCCTATTAAATTCAAATCAACGATATGTCAGCATAGTTTGAGTGTTCAGATTAACAGTATTATCCTCAGCTGTAAGCTTATCGTCAAGTTGTATACAGCGCCTCAGTAGCCATAGTTCACTGCTTCATAGCCCTTCGAAGTTATTATCAGATCCGAGATACTATAGATCGAGTTCATAAATTTTGTACAATTTTCATCATTATAGAGCCTCGTGCCGGTGCTCGGCTCAGGCCCCGTAGGTTGTGGAACGACGCCCTGAAAACACGTCCTACACTCAGTCATCGGATCTGATCTATCTGGCGGCTAGCCCAGTCTGCCTCTTCATTATCTGATCTGGGAACCCATTTAATTAACATTTGAATCCCGTGCTGTCTTTCTAAACTCCAACACAGCTCTGCGCCAGCTGGATGCAGTACAATCCCAACACTCTCCTTATTATATGTCGTCGCCGAACCTTGCAGTTCGGAACCTCCTGTGGATCAAACGTGATGATAGAACTCTTGGATTTGTCCAGTGCAAAATTTATGGCATAAAGCATTCTGCTGTACTGACTCCCCTAGGATGAAATGTAGCTCTCCAAAATTCGACGCGCCACTCTTTGTACCATTCTGTTACTCAGTACAGCCGTCCTACTGACATCTCGCTCATGACGCGTCCACATTATTATATGAGGTACGGCACTGTCCTTGGCCTGAGGTATCAGAGTTACTTGGGGACATTGTTCGTAACCTATTTGCCCAGTAGCGTAGCTCGAGATGTCTTCACTTGTTTGGGACCATGCCTTAGACAGCGGCCAATCCTTAGCTTGTGCTGCCGCTATCTCGCGAGATGCTGCCCTCGTATTGCGTTTACCTACTATGTTCAAAACAGTGTGCAACGAAAACTGTGTTCCAGCCCAACGCAATCTTTCATGCAACGATGGCTTATGCTCCGTCATTGACGACATGGTGGTCATTCTAAACTCATACAGGCGTCCGAATCCTTCTCCTGAATGAATTAGTCGTAGGTGCTTAAGACGTTGTCGGTGTTTCCGATTTCACTGCCTGAAATGTACATACATCTAGGGTACAGACGAATGACCGCTTCCAATAGTTCTTCTTCAAATATTTGCTCTTATGGCTGTTGATCGGGTAGTGGCTGCTCCATTTCTTCGGAGATTTCAGGAAGGGAGGACAAGCCTAAAGGCACGAAGTCCTGCTTAACTACCTTGAGGTTGAAGGGTTTTGGTTTCGAATGGAAAGTAAACAAAGTATCGCTGACGAAGCAAAGACGAGCCAATGAATCAAGATCCCCAGGACCTCCAAAGGGACTCAAGGCAACAAATTGAAAAGGAGCATAGAGCCGTAGGAGCTCTTAACATTTGCTTGCAAGGAATAAATCAAGAATGAAAGAAAGGGTAGTAACAAATCCACAGCAATTGATCATGATGAGACACGGCAGGCCCTGTAGGATGGACTATTTTAGCGATGTGACTGACCAGTTGTGGGAGCTCTTGCAGCAATCTCCCAATGAGGAACACTCTAAAGCTTGCTTACTGGGAGGTTACTTTGAGCTTCAATTTTAAATTGAATTGCGGTGTTTCCTCTATGCTTCCGTGTGTTAGTGAACTTTTGGGATGTCTCTCCATTACATGATCTCGCCATTTGATTCCATAGATCGGGGACGTAATCATAGATTTTCTTAAAGTTGGTGAAGGTGAGACATAACGGCATCTTGTACTCTCGCGATACTTCGATGAGCTTCGTTACCGTGTGGATGTGATCGATCGTGCTGAATCCTCTTCGAAACCCTGCTTGCTCGCATGGCTGTCCTTCGTCTAGTGTTCTGCCAATCCTGTTCAGGATGACTCGTGTGAAGAGTTTGTAGACTACAGACAGCAGGCAGATTGGGCGATAATTGCCAATGTCGTACAGGTCTCCCTTCTTGTACAGCAAAACACTTGCTGGTTTTCCACGAGGTGGGTACCTTGCATTCCGACAGGTAGCGCGTGAAGAGTCGAGCCAGAGTTTTGACGAGAACTGGCGGAAGATTCTTCAGATGTTCAGGTCTGATCTTCTTGAGTGATCTTCTTGAGAGCGCGAGCAGTACGATCCTCTAACAACGAAGTCGCGTGTCGCTTCTAGAGCTGAGTGAACGACGTATCCATCTTGCTCCGAGGAGCACGATGATAGGTGGACGTGGCTGTCAAACAGATTATAGACATGGATGACATTCTCCATTGCTCTTCGAGACGCAGTGATTGTTCCGTCCGGACGTCGGAGGGCGGTCATCTTGGTCTTACAGTTGGCGAAGTCGCGGCGGGCGTTGCGTATGCTCTTCCCAGCCTCTGCGGCTTCCACCAGTACTGCTGCTCTTCTCTCGTCTTCCTTTATCGCTTCTCTGCATAGCTTCGCAAGCTCAGACGTCAGCTGGTACTGTTTGCGGCCCGTACGGTGTCACGTTGGTGAATAAGCTTGAGAATTTCCAGGCAGAGACGCTTGCTGTTCAATCTTGGTAGTCTCTGACATCTTGGCGCAGTCGTGAAGACGCTCTATAACTGTTGATACGAAATCCTCCCAGAGGCCAGCGAGAGAAGTGAAGTGATCCCAGTTGATGACGGTCTTGGGCTTCGCTTCTTGAACTTTGCGGCTCTCTCTCCTCGCATCGAAAAGCGGAATCTTGCGCGAAGGAGAAGGTGGTCGGATCCTGAGTAGAACTCAAGATCAGTCAGGCAAAGCCTTCGACTGAATGATGTGGTCGATCTCATTATGGAATTGTCCACCAGGAGATTCCCATGTCCAGCGTAGAGAGTAGGGCTTCTGGAACTGCGGGTTACCATGGTTGGTGCATTAAAGTAGTTGCCCAAGTAGTATCGCGGCTAACGCCCAAAGAGAACGAGAAAAATTTTTTACCTTTCAATGGACACGACTTCGTTATCGGAGAACAGAGCAAATGCCACAAATTTGGAAACTAAAGCAGATCTTCTTGTCGAAAAACAGAACGCTTTTGTGATATGTCCTCTTACGGAATTTCGCCCATCGCGGACTCCTGTCCGAGAGTTTTCTCGGTTGCAGTAGGAGGGTCCTACATAATATCGCCCGCATTTCCACCTTAAAAGCTCGATGGCTCTCCTTACACATCTTTCAATGGACTAATTTGGAATTAGGCCCGCGAGCAACCGAAACTCTTTGCGTTATGCGCTATATATTGAAATTCCCCTCAGAATGGTAGTGACACTAATGTGAATACGGATATAGGAAGAAAGATTTTCATCGATGTTTCTGGAAATTCCTTGCCACCCTCCTCAGGGTTTTTTGTGATGAAATTGGTGAACAACTCAGCGGAGATAATGAGCTTCTCGGCGTGGCACAAACGCAATGGCTCTGTTCCACAGACGTTCCTATAGCCCTGTTCACTATTGACACGTGCACATAGGACCCCTTCTCATCTTAAAAAAAACCCCACTTCGCGGATCAAACTCCGCTAAACATATAGGATCTTTCTACCCTTCTGCATGGTTCAAGCTTATGTTTAGTAGGGCTCAAATGGTCCAAGCACAAAGAACTAGTTGCTGCAGACCGGCGTAGAGTCGTTTTGTCCGTAACTGGAGTCCCCAAATCCGTATCCTATGGTGTATAAACTATCTCAACGTTACTTTATATTTATTTACTTCAATTTACAATGCGGAGATTTTCAAATGGGATGGGGCAAGTTGTGTAGACTTCGGCAAGCCACCATTTCGAGAAATTTTCGATGGATTGGGTACTCGTACGGATCGGAACGATACATCAGATGAATCGGGAAGATCCAGATTCTGGAAAGAAATATTTCCAATGGACATCTGAATAGCCAAAAAAGAAAAAAATGTCATTACCTCTACTTCTGTTACATAGGGATCGGCAACAGCCACCGTGTCTCCAATGAAAAATGTTAATGATGGGGCGCAATTATAGACAGAAACGGCAACGCAGTCACCGTCTGCATCCATCATTATTGATGTTCTGAATATAGATCTGGCGACGTTAGCAGTGCCATTTACATTGCAATAATGGTTAAAACGCATTCTAAGACCAAATCGGAACTCACATCGGTACAATATCTTCATGAGGTACCGTCGATACAATTTTCCCTACCACAGCAACCCCATTGTTCGGCCCCTTTCCCAAATCTTTGAAACTTGTCACGAGCTTATGTTCAGCGAATGGATTCATAGCAGAAGCATTCGGAAGTGACGCTTTGAATTCGACAATCCGCTTGGCACGCAAGCCACCTAGAACGAACAGGAGTGAAAAAATAACTTAGAAGCTAGCACTATAAGCCGTACTATTCACAATGTCACGACATCATAGCCTTCTAAACTTCTTGCTCGACTGCGACAGCAAGGACCGTGAGCCTGATGATCAGAAAATGAGGATTGTGGCTTTGCAAGCAGGGACGCGCGCGCGGTAAGCTGGTTTTGTCAAGATCGTCACAGAGCCGGAGCCGCATGCACAGGTAGTTCCTTCAACGCCTCTAGTTTGTGACTGATAATGGCACCTAATCTCCCAGAAAGTCTTTCCCATGCCTTCTAGTTGTTGCCTACTGCCCAAGGCTACAATGACATTGCTCCCCCTCCTCACATCATGCCTCCAAAATGGATATTGGATGAGCCTAAGGATGGTTGAAGAACATGCAGTACCATGTTCACTTCAGTGTGTCCCGCATAGCAGAAAGCGCAGTTTTGATGACTATGGCCGAACTCTAGTCTCGTTCTCTACAGATGAAGGGGCATGTCAGGTGGGATGGGTTCGGCGAGGTGCCGACAACAATCAGTGGAAAACGTCCGAAACGAACGATATGATACAATCTTGTCGCTTGCGAGCTTCAACACGAGAAAAACGAGCTTGGCCCTGCCAAACCCATCCCGCCTGATATGCTCCTTCATCCGCAGCGAATGAAACGTAGCACGATTCATTTGAGGGTTAGAAGCACAATATCATGCTGAGGCTTCTCTGGTCAATGTTTGGTATTTAACACG
>MU966878.1:0-10884 GCA_036418165.1 Cooperia oncophora | reverse complement strand
ATTTTCCTTCCGATTTCGGGATCCCTTTCCATATGCGTGTGATATGTTGCCTTCAGCTTTCTCAAAAAGTTTGCGGTTTGTGAGGCTTTTTCCTTTTTCAACACCCTCATTTTGCCATGCTGCCTCGTTACTTCGAGGTTCTATAGATTGACTGACTTATTGTAGTAAGTGCAGTCGTCCAAGGTGTGCCAGTCGGCTCTGAAAATATTTGCCTCAGTTAGCTTTTTTTAGCACGCATGGATAAATAACCTCTCTTTTACCAATGAATTGGAACCTATACCGGAAATTGTCTCTCGGGAGCCATATTGGAAGGAAATGGAGCGGGAGTTTATTGCTCTACGTCTGCGTGATGCTAATGTATCAAAGGATTTGGAGGAGGTCCGTTTTCTTCTTTCTCTTGAACTTCCTAGGGTTTCATTGTAAGCTTTCAGTCAAATATGTATATGTATTCGCTTCGCCTTACATTGGCTGCGATAGAGGAGGCCCGATGGCTGAATGACGTGTCAAAAGGATCCCGAGTTGTCTCGTTTAGTTCACGAGGTAAGTTTGGTGGAGTGTTATATCCGGGCACGCCCTGCTGTTGGGAACGATGTCTGGGAGGTAGATCCACCGAGACTGTCTTCTTTTGTACGACCGATACTTTCCACATCCCCATTTTCAGCCAATTTTCGGGAGTTTCTTCCTAAAATTGCTCCACTTGTTCTTTTAAAAAGCGAGGTCGAGCGGGTACGCAGAATTGGGCAGCGAGGTACATAGTGCGCCAACGCAGAGGAAACCGAGAAACTCAACGACCGAAAGGTCAACTTTCAAAGGCATAGACGACCCCCCCCTCTCTGCAGCGACCAGTTACACCCCTATGTGAGGGTCCCCAACGAGTGAGCCCCGCGTAATAACGTTATTTCTGTTGCATTACTACGTTTTTTTTCTTCAGATTGATCCCAAATTTCCCATTGCTGTGAATCGTATACCTGAAAGTCTGGGCTCTGACGGATCTTCTGCTGCAAACATCAACGGGCCAAGTGGCGATTGTCCTTCAGACTTGTACTGTCCACCATTTGAGATCAGAGACGAAATCAATGCCAAGCCGACATTCTTCAGGAGCATGAGAAGGTAAATAGTTAGAGTTGTAGCTCTGGAGATGAGGGTTCACTACCGATCAGCTGATACAGACCAACTCGACGCCCTCGCGTTGTACACGGTACGGTGACTGGATCACCTTCCAGGAAACCCGAAACAACGTGGGGTGAAGCAGCTTCTGCAGCATTGGAGAGGTACATATGTCGTTTATATTGATCCATTTTTTACAACTTTCATTTGTTATATATTCAAAATTTATGTGCATCCAAAATATGAAATGGTTGTCACGATGTTGAAAAATCAGGGATACATTTTTTGTTCTTCTTGGCTTTATAGCTCCCAGAGACGCACCGGCACAAAGGCGGTGGAAAGATGAATTGAGGTAAACATGCTCTTCAAATACAATGGAATTTCAGCTTCGTGAATAGAGAAACTTTACGTGATGAACGAGTCTCGCAATGGATGGATGAGCTTGTACGAAACACGGACAAGGCAAGTGTCTGTTTTATTTTGAGCTCTTTGGCCTTTCCATTAGTTTGCCAATAGGACAAATCGGTGCGGAGGGAGTTCTTTCAGAGTACGAGTAGGGGTCTAATTAATCAGGGGCCAGTGCATGCAAGTCCTGCAGTGGGTACGACTCCTTCAACGTTTCTCGCTTCTCAATCCTCCCTAGCATCTTCTTTTATTCTCCTACCGTCCGCGCGTGAAGCGGGAAAACTGAGAAACATCAGCAAAAGAAAACATTCTGCCCAAAGACGAATACGTTCCCCTCCAGCCTGTGTCCAAATATGATTTCCTCGCTGAGATCCTGAACGTACGGTATGATCTGCTCCCCCAGCGACCTGATACGACCCTTGCTCACGGCTCATGAGGGATCCCCAACAACGACATGCCCGCTCCCTCCAGCAATCAGATACCACCCACGCTCGCTGCACAACTAACGACGTGCCCTTTGTAGGGCACAACTAACGTCGCCCTTTGTAGGACGTCTGTTTGGACTTGCTGCTAACTTCAATAAAGATCTGTGATATTCTGGAAACAGACAGATTCCGAGGCGACTGAAGAAAGTGAAGATGGTGTGGAATAGCAAAGAATAGCCTACTTATTTCTCCTGGTTCCCAAACATGAAATTCCGGCTCGGTTCCTGCTCACGACTTCCATGTTTTCCATCTACTCGAAATTGGTTGATTGGTGTTCCATCTACTCGGATTGGTTGACTGGTGTGTAACTTGTATAGGGGGTAAAACCATGGACCCATTTGTCGGCTAGCCTCGAAACCATTATACATTATGTCGTCTTAAGACTACTCAGTGTGCGACGCACACAGAAATCGATCGAGCCCAACATTAATCTTTTCAGTAGATTCGGAATGGCATCACCCATTTTTTTTCTTGGGACTAGCCTCTGAGGCTGCGTTCATACTGTGCGACGAGTCGTCAACGTCGACGATTTCATCGATTTCGACGACTAGTTCGCGAAGAATACATGTATTCGATCGACTCAACGCAGGAACCGACAAGCGACGACTAGTTCCGAAAGATTGTCATACTATAATCCGACGTAACGAAACGAACCAACGAAGCGACGATTCGACGGAGAGCGAAAGCGACGACTAGTTCCCGAAGATTGTATACGTATCGATCCGACGTAACGGACGAAACCGACGATTTCGACGAAAGCGACGAAAGGGGCGAAACCGACGAAACCGACGACTACTTCGCGAACATTAGATACGTATCGATTATCGAAAACGACGAAACTGACGATTTCGGCGACTGTGCCAAGAATTAGCTTTTCGTAGATGGTTTTCCCCACAACTTTTTTTTAATTTATTTCCTTTTCATTGGTTTGTAAAAAGTTTTCCCCTATCTCCTTAAAGTATGAAAAATTAATGTACCTGAGGAATAGGTGCCTTTTATTAGATTCGCGAGCTCTCCAAGCACGGGACCTCCTTCACGACCTGAATAAGAATTAGTGCATTGCAAAAAAGGGTGCTGGTGATGACTCATCGGCGTACTTGAAGCGCAAATCTAGCAGCGAAATTAGAGTGACACAAACAAGATATGTATACGTTATGTACGAGCATCGAGAATCAAAAACTGTAAGATTTTCAAAAAACACTGACAGGACTTCCCTTCCAACCTGTATATACTGGGAACCACATCGATTCCACGTAAGCCACGTGGAATCGATGTCATGGTAAATCTGTCGAATGAAAGATAGTTGTAAGCCACTCAAGAGGATGAAAGGAGATAGGGAAAATGTTTACAACAGAAAAGGAAATAAATTAAAAAAAAGTGAAAAAAGTTGTGGGGAAAAACCATCTACGAAAAGCTAATTCTTGGCACAGTCGCCGAAATCGTCAGTTTCGTCGTTTTCGATAATCGATACGTATCTAATGTTCGCGAAGTAGTCGCCGCTTTCGCCACTTTCGCCCTTTCGTCGGTTTCGCCCCTTTCGTCGCTTTCGCCTCTTTCGTCGCTTTCGTCGAAATCGTCGGTTTCGTCCGTTACGTCGGATCGATACGTATACAATCTTTCGGCAGCTACTAATCCACCACACTCGTCGGTTTCCGCCTCTTTTCGTTCGCTTTCGTAAAATCGTCGACTTGATCGAGCGAGTGCATGGTATGAACGCAAGCCTTAGGCTCAATGTATACAGTTGTTTCGTTAGGAAATTTCTACTGCTGGTGTCGTGAATCTGAAACAGAGCCTATCCTACGTGATGGTTCTGAAAGGCGTCGTATTTACTCGCTCGATAGGGGATCGCTTCTTGGGGGGAGGGCATTGTTTGATTTATCTTTTTCTAACGCCACCGGGACACCTTAGCGCCGTCCGGCAAACTGCTTATCTTCTGGTACATTGACGTCATCCTTTCCCCCCCCCCGCCGCTTCTTACCCTCATACGCGTCATATTGTGGACAATGTGATGAGAAGCAATAGTAGTTGTCAAAGATGTTCATTATGACAAGCGCGAATAAACTCGAAGAAGTCTATTTAGCCGAAAGTTTTTCCAAATTCAAACCGTTGCCTGTCTAAAAAAAATGATTTTTAATTCGTTCTTTTTTATCCTTCCTTTACTTTTCCTTTTCTTTTTTTTTATTTTGAGAAGAAGCTGAAGCTCGACTGTGGCTTGTACCACCTCATCTTTCTCATCGGCGCAATTTTTCGAAGGGGGGCATTCTTGTACTATTATTGCTTCCCTAGTTCCGGTTTACAAGTCTCACTCTGGCGAAACCTGTGAACTCTTGTGAAGCTGGAGCAAGCTCATCTAGCCATCATGATCCTGTCCACTTCTATGAGAAGTAGCGAAAGTGCAAAATGCCCCCCCCCCGTCGTCAACTGCGCCTTCCTCACCTATTGTCGTTATTGGTTATTCTAAACAGTTTTTTTTTGTCAAGTCGTTATCTTGTTTTTGTAGCATCTTGAATACTTTCCTTTTACATGTACTTGGTTTCCAGCTTTTGTCGTTGCCCAGTACTTCACATAGCACCAGTGAGGAGGTAAATCAGGAAAATTCGTCGGGAACAGAATCCGATTGGTCTCCTCCTCGAGAAATGTGGATTTATACGCTATGGAAGTCTGAAAGGTTCGATTGAGTAATCAAGGCACTATGGTCATTCTTGGACATTCTGCTTCTTGTTGTTCTTTTCTTATGAATCGTGGTCGGAACGAGATTCTTTACAGCATGTTTTCCAGCGTGAAGGTGCTACTTGAAGCTCAGAATTATCGGTGCTTTGGATGCGGTATTCGCATTGAAAATGAGTACATAAAGCGGGTCAAGTGAGTGGATTTTCTTGATTCCGGACCGCTTCTCAAGAGTCTTTCACAGACCCAGAGCACTGTTACAGGTACTGTGATTATTATGGGAAAGTCTTCTGTCAATGCTGTCATCAGGGTTCAAAATCAATAATTCCTGCTAGAATACTCCATACGTGGAATTTTAAGTAGGTTCTCACGTTATATCCATTTTGCAAGCAGAAATTATTAAGCTGCCGTGCTATTTTTATGTCGTTTTTGTTCTGTTATTTTCGAGGGGTGAAGATTTAGGCAAAAACCTGAGGATGGAAAGAACTCCTGGGTGCGTGAACCGATTCCTTTGTGGGGAACGATATCTTGTTTGAAGCTCGCTGGGCATTCTCTCTTCAACCACTCACATAACAATAAAGGGTTGGCCATGGTTCACTTTTCATTTTTTTTCCAAAAAAGGTTTCTGTGCTTCCCGAGTAAGGTGGGCATTCCGGCCCAGAACATACTGGAGTCATTTCAAAATTGGTACACACACTCACGAGATCCTTCGCTGTTTAGGTTTAAGTCGAAATCTCCATTCCTTTGACCAATCACTTTTTCTCATCCAGCTCAGCACTGAATTCTCTCGATTTTGAAAAAAAGTTGGGCTAACGTAAAAGAGCGGGGCAGAGCGGCGGCGCGACCACAGTATCATTCGCTACGGATGATGGGGCGTGTCAGAGAATGGGGTTTATGCGTCATTCTTTTTTTTTCTGCAAACGATGACTGTACCATGTCTTTCGCATCACTCGTCTTCCACGAATTGTTGTCGCTTACCCGCTTCAACAACTGGTGGGGAAAAAGCTAGAGGCCCGCTAAACCCGGCCTGAAGCGCCTCACAGTCCACAGCGAAGAAGACTGTATGTCTCCTTTATGAGACCATGCCGAAAAAGAGTCTCATCGTCTCCGCTTCCCTAGTGGCGCAAAAGCGGGAGGAGATGTCGACGCGCTGCCGCGTGGATTCGCTCAAACTATTGTAGGTTAGCACCAGCAATAGGATTTTGAAGATGTGGCGTAGAAGGTCAGATTCCCATGTTCTAAAGAACTCCTCACCGGATTTACCGTGATCGCAGGAACTATTTATAAAAATGCGTCATATTGCTACATATTCATATGCGTAATTTTTCTATTTTTTTTCCAACTTCCTTGGATGTGAGAGCAATCTTTTCAGCGAGTTTCCTGTTTGTGATCTTGCCTTACATTTTTTATTAGAAGTTCGTGATGTGCCTGCAATTCATGTGAACGTTGTCGCTCCACAAATGGTTAGTGGTAATTGTAATAGTTGTAAGCGCTCAAATTAGGCGAACTAGTCGACTTGGTTTTAGGTCGAAAAAATACGGGTACTCAAGCATGTGATTGTGTTACGAGAGAAACTTTCATATATGTGGGATTTTGTCAAAGGATGCCCTGATGCCGAGAATACAGAGACGAAAATCGGACAGTAAGTGTTTCCAGTATTACCGATTTTTCCTTACTACTGTACAGGCTTTGATCTACGTTGCGTTCTGGTTTTCTACTAGTCTGGAATTTGCATGAGTACACATATACACTATATCCCAAATTTGGAAGAGGGCGTACGTTTTCTTGAACATGGCGTAAGAACCCCCGGCGTTGTTTTTCAAAATAATCACCAATTTGAGACGACTATCATCCTCTTTATGCTGAAGCAAACATGATTAGTATATGACCCAAACTTCGAAGATTCGCCACCAAAAGCGAAACACCATACGGGTTCAAAATGAAGAGTGGGAGCCACACCTTCCTAATCCGGGACACGGAGTGTACGTACAGTGAGTAGGGGCCATGTGGTCTGAAATCCACACTGAGCGACTAAAGAAGCATTCTAAATGTTGTCACGTACGCGCCATCCGCTCCTAAATATTGGTGAGCTACCGTCAAAAGCGCTGCTGATTGTCGTGATCACTGTGACGTCAAATACTCATGGGTTCGGGTGAATTTTCATTCCTACCGTTGAAAAAAAGAACAGATTTTCTAGGAGTCGGAAAGGGACGGAACCTCCCTGAGGAGATAGAGTTTGCCGTTCCTTCGGGTTCATTCCCTCTACTCTCAGGACAGGAGCCCAAATATTGTTGGAACCCAAATATTGTTGACAACATTGAAGGCCTATATTGTGCGCAGGGCACATCCTCCCGTTGGGAAAATATTTCGCAAAATACAACCCCGTCAACATATCTCTGATACCACCTTTCCCCTTTCCCATCCCCCATCAGTTTTACGTGAATTCTCCCTAATTCCTGCCCCTTTTTTCGCAAAAAAAGCTACCATCGAGCGGGGGGGGCAGTATAAGGCTTAGGGCAGCTGAAGCAGGAAAAGCGCAAAACGAAAGTGTACAACGAAAAACATATTCATGCTCAAAAGCAAAGCGCGAATCCTCCGCTTATCGAAAAAATACGACCCCTCGCTGGGGTTTCAAAACGTGCCGAGATTTTGCGAGGCGGCTAACCAATCGCACGGGCGGTCGAATCATCTTTTGGCGATGCATGCCAAAAAAGAATAGGGGTCCACTTGGCTGGCTCGTGATATTCATGAAGCTTCTAGGTGCTGCGAATTATCCTTTCAAGTTACAGGAAATTACATTCATTTACATGATCTGCGGCGCCCTCCAAACGGGAGTGCGCTAAAAGCCGGTTTCGAACATTTGTTTTTCCTACAAACGAAGCAACATCAAAGTTTACCTTCGAGCTTCCGTTCTTTTTCTAGCTGTTGATAAAGGAAGAGATAGCTTCTTGATTCACACTATCTTTTGTACTGATATGTTTTACCTCTCTTTGAGAGCATTTTACCGATCTTTTCCCGTTGATGGGTATGGCTTTCTGATGTTGTGATCTTATTTCAGCCTTCGAACGCTGTTCACTTCTCTGGAACAGCACCTACTTCACACACAGGACCTATTCTCTCTGTCGGATCTTATACGGGTGCATAATAAGGACATGAGTTCACTTCTCGAACCAATAGCCCATTTTGCCAGATGTCATATAGAAGTCTGTGAGGTATTCTTTTTGTTACTATGAAGTAAATTCTGGTATTTTCGGATGAAGTTTCGATTTTGTTACGATGAGGAGCAATGGGTGCGTTTATCAGGAGGCGAGGCAACGGTTCCTCGCCCACTTGAATGGTGTTGGCTCACAACTTGAGCAACGTGATGAGAACGCGTCTTACTTCATGGTCCGGAATGGGCCAACGAGTCGCTCGAACGTTTAGATCGCGCGATAGTATCGCGAGGTGTGAACACACACTCCAGGCACTGTGCCTTTCCGTCGGTGAGGCTCAAATTATTGCTCTGCTCCACATCCAGCACATTGTCTGCCACAAGTGCACAAGGGGCTTAGTTTGCTCGTAGTCAGGGATTTCTGTCCAATTACATATCGTTGCGCTGGAGGGCGAGTGTTTATGGCTCAGTTTGAGCGTGGCGACGGCTGCGTAAGGTTGGAGTCTTACAATTAGGCAGGGCATGCCTTGTTGATGAGAGTATTTTTTTCAAGTTCGCCCCCTTTCCTCGGCACCTCATCCGCGCCTTTTCTAGACACCTCATCCGCCCCTTTTCCAGACACCTCATCGGCTCCTAAAAAGGGAAAGGAGCCGTATTTGGCAAAATTATTTAACATAGCCCTGGCGTGCCATAATTAACCGGAAACGGGGCAATATTACACTGTTATCACGGCTGCGCCTAGTACTGGTCGTGGACACGCCCGTGTCCACGACTAGTACTGCGAGTTTAGACTCTGTATAATCAACTAACAACCTGTTGTTAGTGGAATTTTTGTCGAATTTTGACGACCTAAATTGCGTTTTTTTTCGTTTATATACTCACCATAACTATTCTTTCAGCACTGTCGCCAGTTCGCTGCCACCTGCGTCTACTGTGAAGACGACAAGGAGTTACTTTTTCCGTTCCAAATGGAAAAAGTTCATAAATGTGCCTCTTGTGCATCTCTCTCACATATCAAGTGCCAGGCAAAGTTTAGACGAAAAGTCGCATGTCAAAGTGGTTGTAAGAGGTGCCTAAAGGTAGATAAAGACAGATAGCCAGTGCTAGTTTAGTGCCTTCAAGATCTGCCCAGTGTAGAATAAATATTAATAATGTGATAATTGGATAATTATTTAGTAGGCTAGGACTATCGAAATTGAGAAGCATTTCCTTAGATAGCTTGAGCGCGAGTTAGCGGCAGTGGATTCACGCTGCAGGAGTCTGTAGCCGTGGCAGTTCCCTGCTCGTCTACGCCCTTCTTCCGAAACTGTGTTTAGTAAGGAACGCCGAAGGCGCGGACGAGAACGGACGTGACGTAGTCCTGTGCACTAGCCCCCGCCACTGGCTTCACCCGTGATTCCGCACAAAGTTCAACTCCAGTAACTGGCATTAACTGTAAATGCGCTTCCATTCAGTTTTCTCGCGATTTCACAAACCCGATAGTTTCGATCGATACCGGTCTGAAAGCTGATAATTAGGCATAGTCTTGTATAGTTCACCTTCTTCTCGAATAATTTCATCCCTTCAGTTTTGCCTTTTGTTAGTCGATGTAAACATTGGATTTTACCCGCGTGAATGAGTTCCGACTTAGTACTTATTCGGTGGTCATTATATTTCAGTCGCCATATTGACGGTTATTGGTAACATTTCCTATACATATTTATTGTACCTCTTGTAATCACTTAGATGCTAATGTCACTCGTACTTTCATATTTTCTCATTCTGATCTAATAATTTGTATGAATATGTATAAGACCGGTTCTTGTATTAAAAGAATTTCATACCTTGTTTCCATCGAGTTGTTCTGAAGAAGTATCGAGGGCAAGTGGTTCACAGGCGAAGGGTACAAATTGGTTGATTCGATGACAGTAGCACGCTACTGCAGCCGATCCTCGGCGAAGCATGGTACAGCATCGTGATGTGTAAATGGTGGTGTCGGTACGACTCCCCCCCCCCCTTCGAGGGAGGGTCTCGGTATGATCCTCCCGCCCCTTCCCCAAACCACCTACTTCACCTACTTATCACTTTCCTGCAAGTTCCCAGCCTTATACCAGTTTCTCACTGAAAAATTTTCCGTTGAGCGGGAGGAGGGAGGGGTATACAGCCACATATGAAATAGCCCACATGAAAAGGAAAAATCACGCGAAATTCAACAACACGACAACTTTGAAAACCATGTACGACTCCCCCTCTCCCAACAACCACAATACGACCTCCCCTCCCCAGCGAAAAAGGACGACCTTCCCCTCACTCTATGTGCTTCCCACAACGATGCTGTACCCTGGGTCAGGTCAGCCGAACGGAGAACGTATAGTTTGTAACATCTTACAATTCGTCGGGGGCGGCGAGCTTAACGCGGCTGAGCCCGCCTGCGGCCTGCGGCTGCATTGCTCTACCAATGGCGTTCGGGGAGTGATGGAGTCAGGAGGAAAACAGCAGTGGTGGCAATGCCGCAGGTTGCGCTGATTGTGACCGGACAGATTGCAGTGATATTAACTTTAAAAGCGGGGCACAAGACGGGTCACGCGGCGTCGCGCGCGGCACTCGCAAATACCGCGTGTTCGTGATCGGCGCGTGCTCGCTATGGTTATGTCATAGCGGTGGTGACATTTCGTAAATTTTTTGAAAGTCCGTCTAGGACACGACAATAAATATGGTCTCTGAGAGTACGGTCACGGCTACGGGTTCAGCCACTAAGCTATGTTAACTCGCGGCGCTAATCTCACAGGTTTCTCGCACGCAGGTACCCTCGTCATCCGGGCAGTTGATTAGGGCGGTCGTCAACGGGCCGCAGCGCGTGCCAGGAACTATTTGCTTTTTCCAGGCTAATTTAGTCATTTTTTCCAACTTTTCACTGTTTTGGCTACTTTTTCCCAGATTAGCAGCTCCTTATCTTCACAAGGTGGAAAAAAATGACTAAATTAGCCTGGAAAAGCAAATAGTTCCTGGCACGCGCTGCGGCCCGTTGACGACCGCCCTAATCAACTGCCCGGATGACGAGGTTAATCACTCTAGTCATGTAAGTAAGAC
>MU966877.1:5609-15620 GCA_036418165.1 Cooperia oncophora | reverse complement strand
AAACAATACGAATCCTCATTTTGTTCGGTGCATCATTCCCAATCATGAGAAACGTGTAAGTGAACAAATTTGAGTATAATTACCTGATATAGTATAGTGTTTTACCGAATGAAGGCACACAAATTAATGAATATACTTTTCAGCATGGTGTTTTGAACGCTCACCTTGTCCTAGATCAATTAAGATGCAATGGAGTTCTCGAAGGAATCAGGATATGTCGTCAAGGATTTCCGAACAGGATTACTTTCCAGGTCCTTTTTTCGTAGAGGAAAAGAGTAGTCGCAGTCTCACTGCGCGTGCCCCTCCTCTTTCGAACTGCTCAGCGCCAGATTTTCTTTGCAGTTCCCAAGCTGCACTTCCATTTGCAGGAATTCCGTCAACGTTACGAGAGGCTACTTGCACCACATGCAATCCCTCATGGTTTTATGGATGGGAAAGAAGCTGTTCGGTCAGTGGTCCTCTGACTGCTTCCAAGAAACAGCCAATGTGGTTAAAATGTACAATTTTTATGAAAGTCGTTTTGCAGCCGAATCCTTGAGGCAATCGATGTACAGCCATCTCTGTACCGGATAGGTCAATCAAAAGTGTTCTTCCGTACGGGTGTCATTGCTGGCCTTGAAGAAGATCGTGATGAGAAACTAGGAGTACTTGTTGTCCGCTTCCAGGTTCGTGGAAATTAGCCACTTCTTGGGTTTTTTGATTTGTTAGCGTGAAAAGTTATACTCCAACAATTACTGAAAAAGTGTATCCTCCAGGCCCTTTGTCGTGGCATGTTAGCTCGTTCTGACTTCAATCGGCGTCGAGAAAAAGCTGCTGCCATTCGAGTAATCCAGCGAAATGGATTGGCTTGGATACGCCTTCGCGGATGGCTTTGGTGGAGATTGTTTACGAAGGTGATTCATTTTGAAAATTGACGAAACTGCAGGGCCTTTAATGATGTGTTTCAGGTAAAACCTTTGCTAGAAATAACCAACAAAGATATGGTAATCGCAGAGAAGGAGCAAGAGCTCAAGACTACTTCTGAGAAATTGAGAAGAAGCGAAATATTCATCAGTGATATGTATCGCAAGATCGAAAAGGTAATGCTGATATGGGACTTGCGAGCTTTCTCACAGGAAGTCTCCTTTTTCAGTTTGGTGAGGAAAAAAGTCGTCTACAGGAAAAGCTAGACATAGAAAGTTTGGAGCGCGCAGAGGCGGATGAAGAGCGACAACGTATTGCAGCTCGAAAGGTGACACTTATTTCTTATTTAGGGTTCTTGTTAGAACACGCTCTCAGTAAGGTAGTAAATGATTCAGTATTGAAGAAAAAAGCGGAGAAAATTCGCACGAAATGCCCCATATAAGACCCCATGATGAATCGCGCCTGTACGAGCAGAAGGCGAAGTAAGGGAATGGTCGAGCGAGCTTTTCTTCTTGCCACCTCACTCTTATCATTCGAGAAATAGTCAGTAGCGGAACAAAGGCACCATCAGGTGGCAGTTGAAAATGAAAGGCGCCGTTGTGGTCAGTGTGCGAGGCTGTGGTTCCAGCGCGAGCGGGCTTGGCTTTCCTCACTTGTTTTGAGGCTGCGAAATTAGTACATCCTTCAATCTTGTCGGCAGCATTACCTTGGCCAGAAAAAGTTTCTGAACATCGAATGAGCGGAAACCCAAGTTCACCAGTTTTTATGTGGGTATTTAGATGGAGCTTGAGACAGCTCTTGATCAAATGGAGAAACAGCTGCACTCCGAGGAACAACGCCGTGAGGCTGCCGAGCGTGAACGAAAGAAGCTGATGGTATACGCTTCGATTCGGATGGGTCGAGTACTTACGAATCCTTTTTTATAATGTTTTCAGGATAACGTCCATGACTTGGAGCTCCAACTTGAAGAGGAGGAGCGTGCTCGGCAAACGTTGCATATAGAAAAGGTTGAAATAGAGAAGAAGCTCAGAGATCTGGAGTCGCAAATTATGGAAAATGAAGACGCTGCTGGACGGGTGTGTAGGCCACTGAACCTTTTTCTGAATCGCTCTTTTTACGGTGTAGTTCTTGTGGAGAATTCCAATTACAGCTTATAAAAGAGAAGCGAATATTGGAAGAAAAAGTGAAGGATCTCTCAGCTCGGTTAATTGATGAAGAAGAAAGGGCTAAGTCACTTCTTAAACAGAAAAACAAAGCCGAAATATCCGCAGTCGACTTACAGGACGAATTAGAAAGGTAGGTGGGCACCATGCCATAGCTATGATTGGTTTTCTGAATATCGCAGGAACTTTAAGAGAGAAGGCAGCAAGAAACGAGGCGGAAGCTGCTAGGAGAGCGCTTGACGGTGAATTAAGAGAAGAAAGGGAGGCAGCAGCTGAGCGATTACGAAAAGTCGAAGAGTTTGCTCAGATGATAAGTCGTAAAGATGCTGAACTGGTGCAAATCAAACTTAGGTGACACTTTCAAGTATTTGTTAGTCATCACACATATTACTAGTATTTTCCCTCATACCATGTTTTTTTTTCATTGTGATATATTTTTAGAAACGACGAAGAAGCAGCTACACGCCAACAGCTGGAAAAGTCTTTACGTGAGTTGCAGTCTCAGCTGGATGACGCTATGGAGGACCTGAAGCAGGAGCATGCGTTACGGTAGAAACGTTCCACCTTTGCTATTTCTCTTGGTATTCTTTAAAGACCACCTGAATGGCAACATACGGTCGTGGTCCCTGCAAACGATATGGCGTGTGACGCGGAGCGCAGCCATGGCGCTTTATCAACCAGCATTGGCATCCTTAGCCCACTGCAGCTGGCTGGACATTTGTTCTTACTGTGTACTGAGCCATGCCCCGTCAGAGGCCCTATCGTATTCAAATTTATAACTGATAATCGCAAGAGACGCAGAATATCAGCGATTGAATGGTAGCAGACATTGTGTGCAATAAGGTAAGAAACATGTCTAGTGATGACGTGTGAAAGATAGGTTCGACATAGGTGCGGAAAGACTATGAGGCGCCGTCTCCGACGCAGTTTATATACAATTAAGGAACAAGCATGAACGGTTGATATAAGTAGATTGATTCGAGAGGATATCACAAAGATTTGATGGAAGAAATAATGAAAGTTGAAATAACGGCACATAACACACACTGATGAGAGATTGATAACGAGGGGAAGAAGTCTTCAGACATTCGACTGCACACCCACAGTCGGATATCTTCTTCGATATGGTTCATTAATATCGGACTGAGGTGCTTGGTTCAGTCCGTCGTAGTTGATGGTGATTTCGGAATTAATTTGGAATTTCTGCGGAATAGGATTGCCATCTGGACTACGTTCGTTCGTAGGAGTCATGACTAATTCGGAAGCAATACGACTGAATGGGTCAAGAATCAGAGATAGGAAACCGTTATAGGAAACGCTTTGAGCCACAGGAACTTCACAACCGGAGTCGTGAGGGAGGGCCTATATTCCTCTTGCGAGGGAGTAGATCGTATTGAGGGAAAACTTGCCATCGCCATAGCGGGCACTGTTTCGGAATAATTGCTCATGGGTAAATATGGTATTCAAAAAAGGATGAAGGATAAAGTCTTCGCGTTGATCAGTCTATGCGGCACTCCGCTTCCAATCAGAATCGTGGTGGCTCGTTGAATGCGATGAGGCCCATACAATGCGGGTCCTACCGATGTTTAAGTCTTGATTGGCCTAGGCGTGAGCCGGTCCGGGGCTAGAGTTCCAAACCGCGAGCGTTACAAGTGTGCTGCTTGCCATTACACCTTTTCCGGCTCAGGGTATCCAGTACTGGGGCTGTTTCATATTGACCCTCTTCTGATAGTATTGTTCTGTATGATGTGTAATTTCATACAGTCCCACATTCAGAGTCAAATCAGAAAAGACACGTCGTGAGCTTGCCGAACAAGTGGAGACTTACAAACTCGAGTTGGAGGAAACCCAAGATAAAAGCGCTTCACACCATGCAATGAGAACAAAGCGAGAGGAAGAGTACAGCTTGCTGCAGGTTAGACTCGGCCTTTCATTACTCTTTCACAGATTCCTCGCACAGATTTTTGGAAATGGAAGTAGTTGTTTCGGCAAAATGCTAACTATTCCACAATATATTCGATCTTTACAGAACCAGTTGTCTGAGAGCATGCGTGAGTTTGATGAGAGATACGAAGCCTTGCGGGCTAAACACGCGAAGCAGCTGGAGGAAATGGGGGAAGAGATGGATCAGATGAAACGAGCCAAGACCGCGGTTGGTTTCTATTGAGTTTCTGCCTTCCTTTTGTACCAGTCGCTTCGTAATTGCACCGATTTAGTCAGACAAGGCTCGAGCTCAGCTTGAAAACGATCTAATCAACGCCCAAGCTGAGCTGACTACGCTTCAGTCATTTCGAAGTGAAAGCGAACGAAAGAGAAAGGTGATTTTCTATGAGTTTGGAAAATTTCGGTTTTTTTTTATTCCGGATGTCGTTTTCATCTGAATATGAGTTTAGACAGCTGAAACGCAGCTTGCTGACCAAGCACTTCGGTTACAGCAGTACGCTGAAGAAAATGAACAACTCGTTGCTAAAGTTACAAAGGTAAGGAGCAGAGTGGTATGCTGAAACAGGACTACTGATACTCGTTTCATTTAGTTAGCCAGCGATCTGGATGCTGCTATGAAAGGCCGAGAGAAGGATGCAGAAACCAGTGGTAGCTTGTTGAAGAAGATTGCCAATCTTGAAATGGAGATCTCTGAAATGACTGAGGTCAGTCTATCAACCTTCCCCTATGAATTGTGATTCTGACGATGATGTAACATAAGCCGCGGATGCCCTTCTGCACATTCGAGCCGCAGTGAAGGCGGGAAAAGAGGCGTCACAAGCGACGTCATTCGTGCCAGCACCCAACTCTGTCAGTGCCGTAATGTCGCAACTTGAAGACGTTTAGCTTAGGAATAGTACGAGTTTGCACACG
Source organism: Cooperia oncophora (assembly GCA_036418165.1). Lineage (NCBI taxonomy): Eukaryota > Metazoa > Nematoda > Chromadorea > Rhabditida > Trichostrongylidae > Cooperia > Cooperia oncophora. The sequence continues at coordinate 10,698 of MU966877.1, read as the reverse complement.
ATGCTGAGCCTTAAATACATTCTATTACGTTCGCCGCCCAGTACAAAACTAATTACTACGTAATAATTGGGAAATAAAACCAGCTCCCTGTGTGAATCATTTCCTACAGAATGTGAAACCCTGCTTTCGCGTAGAGTTGATATAGCCTTGCTGAGACATTCTCGGCGGGTAACGTATTCGGGCGGTGGTGGTGTAATGGCAAAGGGCACGCTCCGCGCGGTCGCGGGTTCATATTCTGGGTCGACTCTCACCCAGGCCCATGGCGGCTTTCCTCCGGTGACGGTAAATCTAGATTTGTCTGGAAGGATAACACCACTGTATATATCACATCGACTGCCCCCACAAATCACTGTATGGGCAACATCGCATTCAATAGGCCGTTAAGATTCTGCACGAAAGTGGAATGCGCCCCACATTCCACAAACTGTTTAGCCAACGGCGAAGACATTATTCTTTATCCTTTTGATGTACTCGACCGCGGATCCGTTACATGTGCGCCGTGATTATTATTGTGCTGTTTGATGGGAAAATGGATGAAACTTCCGCTGCTGATCATTCACTTTTGGGATGCAGCACCAGTTTCTGTTCCTTTCAAAATCGTAGCAGCTTACTAAATGGGATGAGCCTTTACAATGACTCGCACGGGCCAACCGATGTACAGATCAGTCCCTTCATCCTTCTGGACGAATCTTGTAGAAACCCCAGTTTTGGAAGTTGAAGGCTCTGTTGGTGTGGGCGGAACCCGATCCCGAATTTGTCTCCCAGACCGCGAACTTGGTAAGCGGGGGGCAAATCCGATCGGCTCCCTCTCACCAACCGCCTGGTAAGAGGGCCAATTGCCACTACACCATCCACGTCCGTCTGACGCGGAATGAAGCTGTCTTAAGCAACGTGCAAATACTCCTTTCCAGGCAGCGGAAGAAGCCACGAGGAACCGCTCAAATCTCACGATGAAGGTAAGGAAAGCAGAAGATGAAGCAGCAGAGTTGCGAGATGCTCAGGATGAATTAAAACAACTCCTGGAAAAATCACAGAAGGTATCAGGGCCTCTTATCTTTCATGCTTTATTACGTTTTCCTTCATTCGTTTCTGATATCCTTGCAGGAGGTGGCATCGTTGAAGTCGCAGATGTCAGATGCGCGGAAACGATTCGATGAAGAGGTTTCCGATGCGGTTGCAGAAGTACAGCGAAAGCTATCACGTGATTTGGCGACAGCTGAGAGCCGGGTCAGCGAAGCTGAAGCGGCTCGTGACAAGGCTGAACGCGCCAAAACGAAAGCGCAACAAGAGGTTTGGTGTTTTCTATAAGCTGAAAGGTAGACTGGACGCATGGGCTCTATTTTTGCTTAAGGCTGAAGACGCATGCCGTGAAATCACTGAAATCACTGCTTCTGTAAGAGAATACGAGCGTAAGCAAAGGAAGTTCGATCAGCTTTTGGCTGAAGAAAAAGCGACAACGGCAAAAGCCATGGCTGATCGAGATCTTGCTCAACAACAGGTTAGATCTGTCGTATAGAGCTAATTCATGTTCTAATAAGTTTTAGCACTAATAAAGCACGGATGCTTTAGGCCCGGGATGCAGAAACGCGTTACTTGAACACGGTTAAAGAACTGAAAGACCTTCAAGGCCAGATTGAGGGTATTGAAAAAGAGCGGCGAATGCTACGCCTAGAAGTCGATAATTTGGTCAGTTTCCGTAGTCTCTATATCCTTACTGTAATAATATTACATGTATAGAATAATGGGTGTATAATTCATATGTAATACAGGCGTCGACAAAGGATGACGCAGGAAAAAGCGTATTCGAACTGGAGAAGGCGAAAAAACGTCTCGAGGAAGAGCTAGTAGAAGCCAGAGAACAGGTACCGCTTGGCAGCTTTCCAGTCGCTTCGTCGTGCTCTTATCGGGGGCTTACTGCTTCTTTCGATTACAGATTGCCGAATTAGAAGACGCGCTACAAATGGCTGATGACGCAAAAACCAGAAGTGACGTGATGCACCAGGCAGCTAAGCAGGAGTGGGAAAGACAGCTGTCGCAAAGGAATGACGAGGAGGAGGATCAGCGTCGTTCTCTTTCTAAACGAGTATGGTTTTCTAAGTAGACTTTCCCGCAGCTGTATATTGGGGATACTGGCTCCAGTCGCAGGGATTTGGGAGACTTTCATACAGTGGTAGATTGCATAGGGAAGGGAGGAGAGGGGACGAACAGAAGAGGAGTTTTTGGAAACGTCATACTGACACCGCCAACACACGTCACGATGCCCAAATGTGGTCACATATTTTTAGCTGCGCGAACTAGAAGAAGAGCTGAATGCGGAACAGCGAGTCAAAGCCCAAGCTGCAGCTGCAAAGAAGAAGTTGGAGGCGCAGGTTAGTGTGAATGTTTTCCTAAGAACCAGCAGTTCCCCCTGAATTTTTCAGGTGGTCACACTTCAAGAGAAAGTCCTCTTTTCAGGTGGTCACTCTTCAAGAGGAAGTCGAACATCTAACGAAACAAAACGAAGAGGCAAGCAGGCAGATTCGTCGCATTCAACTGAGTGCCAAAGAGGCAGAGACTGAAGGAGCTGAGGCTAGAGCAGCTATGGATGAGGCTTTGTGCAAAGCGAGAGATGCTGAAAAACGGTACAAGTTTTGCCATTGAAAATTGAAAGTTGCGAGAAAACCACTGATAACGAAAGCAAGTTGAGCTGATTTAGATTGCGTGCTGCTGAGGCGGACATTTCTCGTCTCAATGGAGAACTGTCATCGTGCCAGGCAGCCCGTAGAAAGGCTGAGAGTGAACGAGACGATCTTTCTGAGGAGCTGTCAGCCCTGAACCAAGGAGGCGTGGTTGGACAAGAGGAAAAGAAAAAGTTGTGGGAATCTTTCTGTGTCATAAATGTTAGCATCAGACATCTTTTTCAGGTTTGAGAAAATAATCGCGGACTTGCAAGATATGCTTGAAGAAGAGCAGACAAGTAACGAATTGTTGAACGAAAAGCTGAAGAAGTCCCAAGCACAGGTTAACTTCCATGTCTTTGTTCTGCCTGTATATCCGAAGGAAGTGTAGCTCTTTCTGGTAGCGCTACATTTTTTGTAGCCCATTTTATGTTGCACCTTTTCTTTTGGTCTCTCTTTGCTATGAAGTTTAGGTTCTGGAGTTTACTAGTTCAAGCCTTCTTCACTCCAGTCCCTGTAAAGGGTGTAAGGGAGGGACCTAGTTTGGTTGGAGTTCTATGACCAGGCTGCCCCATGTAGCAGCGCCACATGGGTAAATCGGTCGAACTACCGCGAGTTCCACTGGTGGGGGCGGTGGAGTCGTGGTAGCACTGCCGGGTCATTAGTTGCTATTTCCTTCCGAAATTGTGGAGAATGGCCATTTGGCCCTAGAACGGTAGCCCTTTTGGGCAATTTCTTTTGCTCTTGATTATAAAAATATGCTCTCCAAACTATATCAAGTCCTGGACACAATAATAGCGTAACCAAGTTTTGCGCCGAATGTCAAGGTAGACCAGTTCTATCGAATAAAGACAGACCTTGTACTCAAGGAACTCGTTGATAGTACAAGTAGTTTGGTTCTCATCCTTCAAGGATATCTCCCTCCACGTATTCGAAGGCGCTGCGGGCCCTTATATTGGCAGTTTTGCCGCCTCTCTACGTTGGCTGTTGGGTGGTATCCCGCGTTGGGATGATGCGATGAAACGATTAGCCGAGCACAGGCTGCAGGATATCGGCGTTCTGGTACTAAACAAGAATGTCCGAGAACTCATGGCAAAAAGCTGCCAGGATCCCTAACTCACGGGTGGTTTCCGATGATATTTTTTTTTGCTTTTTTCTTTCCTGGAGAGAGCTTAGCGGTTCGCCATTCAGGTCGAACAGTTAACTTCTGAACTGACTATGGAACGTTCAATGTGTGAGCGTGCAGATGCTGATAAAGTGACTCTGGAGCGAGCCCTTCGAGAGTTGAAATCTCAACTTCAAGAAGCTGAATGTGAGGAATTCTACTTCTTTATTTGCTTGTATTGTTTTTATTGTTTCACATACAGCTGCCGCCGCAACACGCGTCCGCAGTCAGCTTGCAACAGCCGAAGCCAGGGCTCAAATGCTGGAACAGCAACTGCAAGCAGAGGAGCAGGAGAAAGCTCGTGTATGTCGTCAGGTACGTATTCACCTCTTCGTCCGGAATTATTCACCTAAAGGGATAAATGCAGGCACGTCGACTCGAAACGCGAATAATGGAGATGAATGTTCAGTTTGAAGAGGAAAGACGCCAAATAGATCAGCATCGTGAATCGGTTAGTCTTCAGCGCATTGGTGTATTGATGATTCTCCTAGTAGAAGAAGTTCTTCAGTGTGAGCGAGCGAATTCCCGTTACAAAGCAGAACGTCGTCGAGCTCAGGAGTTGGAGGAAGAAGTAGCCGCCGCGAACTCTAAATATCGCGAAATTTCGCGGCAATTGATGGACATGAATGATGCGAATGATTCTCTCACTAGGGAAGTGAATGCCCTACGGGTAAGAGTTGATAAGATTTCAAGCACTGTTTATTCCCTTACCTCCCTTTTTTTCGAAACTGAGGCCAGATTTTGATCGAATTTTTTCTCCGAAATGGGTTTGGGAAGGTATTTGATCTTCTAATCAAGAGTATCGCATTCATTTGGAGCACAGTCGCATTGGGTGCGTGCTACAGGCGCCGGCAAGTGAGTTGCAAGGCCGGAAACTGTGGCACGGGATGGGGTTAAGGCGCCAAGCAGCAGATGCGATGCTTGTGTTCAGGACAAGTACCTAGGGACAAGTTTTTGGGAAATTTATTGATTTGGCATGTTTTGTCCCGGTGAAGCGGACGTCGGGCGTTTTCTTCCTCAGCGGATGAAATACTCGTGTTCAGTAGGTCAAACTACTTCTGGGGATCGAAATCTGTCCCTTCGTTTCGGATAGTGAGATGGTTTTGCCTCATGGTGTCTACCTTATCTACAGTCCTGTTCGCTGCGGATGCTGGGGTGTATCAAGGGCAGGGAGAGTGAGGTGCGGCGCGGCACCAGCCCATTTACCACCAATTGTCGTTTGTCCGCGCTCCATCAATCAATGAAGAACGGGTGGCGCCGCGCCAGA
>MU966875.1:16725-28823 GCA_036418165.1 Cooperia oncophora | reverse complement strand
CATCGCGATCAACAGAACGCGTCAAGGTGAAGTCAAAAGTCAGAGATGACCTTAACATAAAAACATCATACATTTCGTTTTCTCACAGAAAACATCTCAGAACGGGACTAAAACTTACCCCTAACTGGTCGTTACCTCCTTTCAACATTTCTGTGAGTTTCTTCTTCACAACATTGCTGTCCCGAACTCTCACACTTTGATGGCTCAATATGGCATCTATGGTCTGTTCCATTCCTGAACTTCATGGATTTTCTTTCAAAAGATCTATAGCGGGGCATGCTTAACCACCACGTGGTATATCCACCATAGACATGGGAATTGTACTCCCACAAAATCCAAACGCTCGTAACTGCTTTTGAGGGACACGAGCGATTTATTCGTGCGACTGTGTCTGACCAAGCCCCACAGCTAACTGTTGGACCGCTGCAGCAGTCAAAAGAGGCCTTATTGTACGTTCATACTTCGCGATTTAGTTCCTCTAATCGCGCGAGGCGAACTATCAGATCGAGCGCGACCAGAGCGACCAAATCAGAGTGATCAAATCGCGAAGTACGGACACAGCCTCAGGCTGTCGGCTTCAAAAGCGGCAAGCGTGAATGTTAGAACACATTCATACTTTGAGCTAGCGTTTTGTGCCTTTAGGAAAGTACAGGTATCGACCCAGCAATTTGATCATATCGAATCGATACCTATACTTTCCCAGTCGCTCAAGAGCGGCGTCGCTCAGAACCGCTAGCGCAAAGTATGGCCGCCTTGGACAAATCTGCGTAACCCATGCAATTGCAGCCTCTTCCAACATGTTAGTGAGAAAAACATGACTTCTAAATATAAGATCTTTCTGAGAAGCAGAAGTTAAGAGAATAAAACATATGATACGATATAACAACAATTTATTCGGCCTAAAAGAGCGCACAACACGCAATTTACCACATAATTTTATCAGTCAGGGTCTTTAAAAACAACTGTCAGAAATGGTACAATCGCAATATGGAATAAAAGGAAAAAAGCAAGGAAAACAGTTGCCCATTTATAACCCGGAAGTTTGCACAAGCCATGCCGTCGTTACTCGGCGCGATCACCTAATAAATGCATATCGAGTTGATAATGCTCACGTTCGGAGTAAGGCTGCGTTCATACTTAGCGACTGAAGAGAATCGGCAAGATGGAGACATTCGGCGGCATGGGAGACGACGATTTGAGGATGAAGATGTGGGTATCGATCTGCGGACTGAGCCATCGGCGATACCGGAATTTTGCGATTTCGCGCCAAAGCAGTGAATGGATATCGGCTGGCATCGGTCGCTAACGATCTCAGGCTCAGCGAGCTGGCGCTTTGGGAGATCGCCGAATCTCTGCGTTCTGTAGCGACCGGCGCCGATCGATAGGCATCCACTTTAGCGCGCAATCGCTGAAAACGCCGAACCTTTCAAATTGCCAGATCGCTCGATCTCTCCAATCGCCCAATCAATAAATAAGCAGAGTTTCTTCGTCGCGAATCTCTCAAAACGCCTAATCTCCTCAGTCGCAATGTACAGACGCCAAGCGTCCATCGTTCCACATGCATTCTTCTAGGTTTCAAGTGGACATCGAAATGGAAAGTAAAAACAAATGTTATTCCAAAATGCGGCAAATTTTATAATACAGGATAAAAATGTAATAATAAAAGTGCACCGATGAACAAACATGAAAGTAAACATAATTATGAGCTTCTAGAAGGATTCTTACGTAATAAGTCATTCACTAGAGATGAGATGCTACAGTGTTCTTCACAACTGACATAAAATAGTCATATCAATGTACCCTTTAAGTAACAAGCCTGGTAATGTATGGAGAGTACCCGCAAATCTCGACGTTTATGCAACGCAAGCTATATGTGTGATGAATGGGGGTCATTAGGGGCAATTAGACATGTCTTCATATAAAAGGGAAACAAGGACTTATTCAGCAAAAATCATACGATGCTCGTAGATCCTTGAAACTTTCAATACTCTCATGAGGACCGTTTTCTGCACACTTCCTGAAAATAAGAGTAGCATTGAATATGGTATTTTTTTACGACTGCAATCAAATTTTTACTTGTAGAAGAGCACAGCGTTATTCATATCCTCAGGTTTGCTCAAGTTGCTCACTTGTTGTTCGAAAATAAGCAGTGGTGGCTCGATCAACCTACGTTTCCGCTCTACGATTTTCTGCAATATTCACGAAATTTGGAGATATTTATATTACCAGATAAATGAATTTATCTCAGAAAATGGCTACACAGTTCTCAGCGAAAGCTCACTTTAAGTTGGGAAGTGATTTTGAAGTGATTTCAGGACAAAAAATTCAACGCCATTCAGGCGTAAAGCTGTTTTCCGAAGGGTACAAAATCTTCAAGCATTGCGGCTTAACTATGAAATCATAAGAAACATACAAAAACTCACCACGTTCGGCATCGCCGGCTCCTTTTTATGGAGGACTGAGAATAGCTGTGCTTCCAGTTTGTCCTCTTCTTGGTCGGCATCTGTAGGCTCAGCGAACTCATCGTCCGTTTCTATGACCTGGAACGAGGAAATAAGAGCCTTGAAGTGTGACTTCATTTGCATAAATATGGGGTGGTATTTTTCACTACACGAAAATAAGGGAGTTTTACGAGTTGAACTGAAAGATGTTCTTGGAAAACGCTAATAAGATGAGAAAATGATCCCTTTTTATCAAGATCCCCAGCTACTGTAGAGAAGTCAGGGCGTGTCCTGTCGTTGGGAAACGACCCTCTCCCGAATTTTTCCCTACCGCATAATTCCCGTGACCATTCTCCATATCACCTACCCTTACCCTTTCCCAACTTCTCACCATTTCAAGTTTTCCAGGAAACTTCTCGTTTCCAAAAAAAAACTGCCGTGGAACGGAAGAGGCTTTTCCCTCAAAAAAGCTGCCGTGTGGGGGGGGGGGGAGGAAGTCTCCCGACGATGTGGCTAGTGTTCATGGAACAGGAAAAACCCATTCAGATCAGGCCAATCACGAAAATAATTCTCAGGTCAAATACGAGCCCCATCTTCCAACGACCAAATATGACCCTCCCCTGAGAAACCCCAGTGCATGACGGCCCTGAGAGCAGTGTGAGGAGTCACCACACACTGTTGAGATCCTGCTTCCTAGCTTTGCCTTACATCTGCTACTGAGAAACTGCCACCACGCAATCAAAAAATGGCTGTACAGTTGGGATATGTCAAGTAGTGCCGCAGAAAATGGACTAACCTCGAAATCATTATTGCAATAATAAAAGTGCTGAGCCATTCGATTGCCATTTCTCGTACTCATTCCACACTTGCACCGAAATCGCAACCCCCGCAGACTGCATTGAAGTGCGTCGATACCTCGACGAACAGAAGAATCCGTTGCGATACGTCGTTTCCCTAAATTCAAACAATCTTGAACGATCTACGTAAGAAACAGGTGTCGTCATCAAAATTCCCGGATGAAGGAACGTGTCAAGCAGTATGAGTGTGGCACAGCGCCAACCCGTTCTTTGCCAGTTGTTGAAGCGGGTATGCGACAACAGCTGGTGGAAAGCGAGTGATACGAACGTATATAACAGTCTTGTCACTTGCTCGCTTCAACACCTAGTGTAGAACGGATCTGGCATCGTCACGAACTCGTGGTGCCTCACAAGCCTCTTCGCCCGCAGCGATTTGTTCAATTGATCATTGTTATCACGTAACACGACGCTTACTAACTATGGATTATCCTCCGGTCGACGTTGCTATTGTGATAGGACACATATCATCAGGCGCTCTCTTTAAAGACAGCTTCCCCGCTCAACTAATTCGTGAGCGCCTTTCGTTATTCAATTAGTATGAGAGTCTATCAGTTTGTGACACTTTCGCGGCTTTAGAGCAAGTAACGAGAGCGCTGCGGCTTTCATTAGTGGGCAGTTCTGACACCTTCCCAGTTGCACAACCCTTCAAATATGCCCCTTTACATTTAACGGCAGGCGCTCAGGTGTCGTTTGGTGGAACAGCGGATATAAATTCGAAACGCGTGCTCATTCCGCTTGCTGAGAGTAAATGGGTTCTTTTACAATACTTTTGCCATTGGGAGCACATAGAATGTCAACTCGCGGGATGACAAGCGTTCTTCACCAATGATGAGAATGCATTGATGCAACAGTTTGCCCGAGCTGATTGTTTCCAAATTCCAGTTCATTAGAAGATGGACTCAAAGTCTTATTTCAGCCACGAGTTTCTTTTCTACATCGTGTTTTCGTCGTTTTTTCCCCTTTTAATGATATTTGCGAAGAAACGATGAACCAGGGCGGCTCAGTGGCATGAACGGCGCAGGTCCGAAGAAATCGGGGTGTTCCCTTTTTTTTGTTGTTTTCTTCCTCAGGGCATTTAGCGACTACAGGCTCGAACTTGAAAGCCAACACTTAAGAAGCCATACCTCTACGCTGGACCTGAGTCCAGGCGAAGAAATACATAACACGATAGTTTAGAAGGATGGAGGCTCGCCTCAAACTTACCATATAGGCTTTCGTTGAACGCAAGCGTGACACATGCAATACACTTTTTGGAGGCACCACCATCTGGGCTGTTTACGCACTGTTTACACTGGTATTGGGGCTTCTGCTCCTGACATACCAGTCGACTTCGCTGTCGAGATCGAGTTTCCGGATTCTGAAGGAAGAATTTAAAAATAAGCGTACAATAACTCAATTGCGGGGCAGACATAGAATGGTTTTGGATGCCGAAAAGAAAAAAAACTTGAAATTATTTACCCTGTACGTCATCGTCCACTTGGGATTGACCGCTGAATGGTCCCTCCTATGCTTCTGCTTATCAGCAATATTTGTAAAAGACAATGCACAATGATCACAACCGAGACGAGATTCTGAAAAATTTGCTCAGTCATTTACTAATGTTTGAGGAAAGGACTGATGACATGGTAAGCGAAATTGGTTACCTGATTCATGGCTTATCATGTGAGTGACGAACTCCGATACACGGATAACCGGTCGTTTTCGTTGGTATGAGGGAACAACCAGGGTGAAAGTGCAGAACGGGCACATAAGCGTGCTGAAAAGGCAAATAAATACAATGTCAAATAGTCGACTCAAACATATAAAAAAGTGGTCCAAAAATGATGTTCACGAATAAGAAAAAGATAAGCCTGCTAATTTTTTTAGTAAGCTCAAAGTTGCTCTGGGCCACTTACATCACACAAGCCGTTACTCCATGGAATTGCAACAACTACACTCTACTTCGCTGCGGACGGTTGGGCGTGTCAGGCAGTATGAGTGTGTCACGCCGTCAGAGCCGTTCTCTGCCTTGTTGAAGCGCGCATGCGACAAAAAGTGGTAGAAAACGAGTAATACGAAGGATATGATACAGTATTGTCACTTGCCCGCTTCAACAACTGGTGGAGAACGAGTTTGGCACCGCACCAAACGCAGCCGCACTCACACGCCCAACCGTCCGCAGCGAACTACACTATATTTCTGTAGATTTGAACCACTGAGCAGCATTACGATGAAAGCTCCCAAGGTGAGACTGTAAAAAGCGGGATCGTTGGCGCAACGGATACTGCACTTGTCTAAAAAGCGTGAGGTGAGGGTTCGTGTCCAGCCTCGTGGAGAGTTCTGCCCATAACCTATCGTTCGATAGTTGGCAAATTTGTGTCGTGATCGCGCTGCCTTTGGGGAACACCTCTCCGATCAGTTTCCGCTAATTATTTCGGCGGAAGAAAAGCCAAGTTATCAGTTTTGGAGCGGTACACTGCCCCTCAGAAAGGAGTTCTGAAGCATGACGACTGCCATATAGCCTCTCCAGGTGTATCAGCTTGGAAGCGTCAAAGGTAACCTGTATATTCCTTACGCGGATCCTGGGCCTTGCAATGTGTGAAGAGAATGGGTTCGTACCAGAAGGTAGTGACACCCGTGTGCCGTCCTCATACTGCGCCCGGTGCAGCGCCTAACTATAGCCAAACGGTACTTATCCGCGCCCTCTTACTTCTGGTTGTTCTTTACAGTTACATGTTTCGTTGCGGGGTCTTGGTATCGACGCAAGCGCTGCACAGTGAGGTTAGCGCAGGTGGAGTAGAGGGCGGCACCGGGTTAAACTATTCTCCAGCTCGTTCCACTGCACTTTAGGGTTCATCAAGATGTCTGCCACTACTGGTATATAAGTCAGCTTTATCTCGTGTTGTTAAGCCTAACACTTGCGTCTTCAAAAGGTTAATACGCAGAGCAGTCTTTGATGAAACTGAGACCATGTCCTTTTCGAATGGGCAAGCTCTTCTTCTTTCTGGACGAGTTAGCAGTACCTCTTGAAGATTAGCCGGCCGATAAATTGTCGGTCACAGTGATTGAACAGACGCGATGAGCGCCATTTATCAGCGACAGAGAGACGCGGCACTTTTCGGTTCCCCCTTTAATGTTTCACCGCTGGCGCGCCAGTTTAAGCAGGGATAAAAGATAGAAATATCAGTCCGCTCCAGACTACTACTGACTAAAGAAGTGATTTTAACTGAAGTTCGAATTTAGCGATTGAAGATGGCACTTTCCAACAGCTTGGAAAACCGAAAAAAAACTCTAGTAAATAAAAAACTCTAGCTTAGATCGACCAAGAAAAGTTTCATTACGGAGGCTTTTGAAGAACACCAGCCAAAAAAAATACAAACAAAAGAGACCCGACTCTATGCTAGTAGTTCTTTAGAGACGAACCGCGCGATTATGGATAGTCATGTATAGTTCAATTACAAACCTATAGTCGCTAAGCAACCCTAAGCAAAAAATCTTGACAACACCCTAAGTAAGAACCTCCTGACAACCTCACTGTGCGAGTTCTCCGGAACTACTCGTTTTATGCCACCAAAGGGATATCCGCCCCCTCAGGCTTACCGTCTCATTACGTCATCCATTGCTAATACCATCCACCAGGGAAAAAGAAGAAAAACACAGCATGGAAACTCAACTCGTGACAGAAAACAGCCTTTGCGTTTAGTGGGCGAGATAACAGTGAGGCGTAAGAACTGCCAATTACTGAGGGACGCAGCACCTCATTACATCCTGTGAAGCAGCGAAAGTGACATAATCTCAGAGACGGTCACAATACTTGCCCAAAGTAGGACCTATAGGACCTACGGACTGCTTAGCCTGGGGGGCTGTTTTAACGTGTGAAGAAAGGCCTATGATTCGACGTAATCGCCTCTGTCACAGGGATGAACAACCAAATCATATGAGAATTCTGGAAATGACTGCCAGACGCGGAACGGTCATGGCTATGGCCACTGAGGCTCCCTGCCAGGAACGTAGCTTCTCATTAAAAGTTCAAGTGAATGGGGCCTTCTTTCTCACCTTCTCAGATTCACAGAGGCCGCACCAAACGAACAATAAAAACAAAACAAAAATAGGTGTGTGACATTAAAAATAATAATAAGAACAAGAGCACTAAGGTCATACCTCGTATTTTTGTGTTCCCTGACAAAATGATCAAATAGGTGCATTCGAACTGTGCATCGATAGCGACAGCGTTTGCAGTGGTAAGGGGCATCGTTTGGTTCATGAGTTAGTAAGTGGGTGCGCAGCGCATTAGCTGCTCCAACCTGTACAAAACAGACGTGAAAGGACAGCAAATTAAATCGAAGTTTAGGGATAACTAACATCAGAGCGGACGTCTCTCTCACAGATAGCACAAGTTGCGCGGTTAACCGCTTGCGGTTGCCGAGAGTGACATCTTGTGTAGTGCACCTTAAAAGACCCATGTTTATCAGCAGAAAAATCTGTGCCTATACAAAAAGTACCGAAGAAGAGCTCTTACAACACTTCAAAAAGAGTCAAAGCGCAGTTCGGCTTGGTAGGGCGTTTTGCTGGTCCTTATCGATCACCACCGCTGCCTCCCATTGATGCCTATGAACTCGTTCGGAGCTTTACAATAGCACGAGCTCTGTTTACAAGTTCTACAGGTCTCATCAAAGTGATAGGTACAAGTTACCAGAAATTAAGTAAAGGTAACGATGTAGTAAAAGCCTCCTCCCAAGCCGAACAGCGTTGAAAGAGACTGCTCATAATGAAATATTGTATCTAGCCACGCACCTGCATTAGATATGGCGTATGAAATCGAGCAGTACAGCTCGGGCAAGTTGAGAGGATGTCAACGTCATTTCTTTTGGAAGGTGCAGTAGAAATTGAATGACTGTCACTGAGCAAAGGAAATGAGGGCGACTTTGGATCATATTCTTTCCATGTTGCTATGTGCGCCCAAAGATGGCACACGAATGATACATTACCGGTGATCACACGCCGACAGCTTGGATATTGACACTGAAATTGAAAGAAACTGAAAACATACACAAAACACATATACTGACAAGGGAGGTCTTTCAGGTCGTGGCGCGCTTTTTGGAAATGGTTTGTTGCTTGTTGTAGGGGTCCATACAAGGATCACAAAAATGGGTTTCATTTTTGCTATGCGTTTCTGGGGAGGTCAAAAACTGAGTGAAAAGAATTTGACAAGAATGGGCGATTTTAACTATCTTAATGGGCTCCGTTCTGATTGTAACTTCGAGCATGCATAGTTTATGAGGTGCTCGTTAATTAGGCCTCGAAAATTTTAAATAAAGTCAAAATGTAAGTATCATGTAGTAACACACTTGGCATGCACCGACGCAAGAGTGATATTTTTTTCAGCGGTCCCCTCATGCTCACTGTCGGCGGATACGGGACTTTGTGGATTGGATCCTTCTTGCGTGTTGATGAATGATACGCACAGAAGGTTTATCTGCCAGTATACCGCACACAAAACTGAACAACCCTACCGCTCACCTCTCTTAAATACGATCTCAAAAGAGGTGCGCAGTATCAAGCTCTATCAGAGTTCATTCCTCTAATACAACAGTATTCATTCGAGATGAGAGAAGAACAATTACTGTCTTCTTGACAAGGGACGACAACATCTCCCTCGTAGAATCGAAATCGGCCGGAGTTGAAAACAGTCCAGGATGCTCTTTGACATACCCGGCGGCCACCCAGGCGTAAACAGGCTTATACACCATACAACCGAGCTGGTTTGTAAGGTATCAGAATGAAGAATATGCCTTCAAATGGCATATACTTGGCTTATTTCCACTGCTAGACACACAGGAACGCGAATGAATAGAAAGCTGAAAAATGCAATAAATTCGCCCGCAAGGAGGATCCGATCCACAAAGTCCGATACCGTCGTCCCCGTCACAGAATCCAATCGAGCTAATGCACTGCGGCCATCCTACTATCGCGCACAACATGATCATGAGGAACCGCTAACAAAAACATCACTGTTGCGTCGGTGCACGCCAAGTATGTTACTAGATGATACTTACATGTTGAGCTTATTTAAAACTATTTTCGAGGCCTAATTAACGAGCACCTCATAAAGTATGCATGCTTGAAGTTACAATCAGAACGGAGCCCACTGAAGATAGTTAAAATCGCCCATTCTTGTCAAATTCTTTTCACTCAGTTTTTGACCTCCCCAGAAACGCATAGCAAAAATGAAACCCATTTTTGTGATCCTTGTATGGACCCCTACAACAAGCAACAAACCATTTCCAAAAAGCGCGCCACGACCTGAAAGACCTCCCTTGTAAGAGCAATAAAATGCACCGTAGCTAAGAATAAAAACGATCGAGGCTGCCTTATCCTGAGCGCGCTTTGTATATGAAAGCTTAGAGAAGCTGATGTTTAGTAGGAAAAAAGTAAAATTGCAAAAGTTTTTTTTCGAAAAACTCGAAAGACAGAAAAATCTCGCGAGTTTCCGAAATTCAGCTTGCACACTTACTTCAATTATCCAACTTACACAAACTGGCCCACCGATCAGTGGGTATTATCTTTGACTGATGAGCCAGATTGTGCAGGTTAGATCAACGTCCTTGCCATGTTACCTAGCTTAACAATTACCCTTCCGAGTCCCACTTATGCTCAGATATAAATTGCAACTATAGCAGGGTAAACCCAGAAAACTGCGAAAAACTACTTTCGTTTGAGTTCCTTGAAAAAACTTTGATGTCCCACACGAAAAATTTACTACCCCAAAGCAGAAAGAACTCTATAGATTCTTAAGGAATGCTCAATGCTGCTGGATCACAGCTGTTGGAAAAGAACTCCATTTAGGTCCGAGCATAGATAATTCCCCTCCTGTATGGCCTGACTATGGTCGACAAGTCGACAGCGAACCTTGTGCAACTCCATGTTCCAGTTCCACTACTGCTCAAGAGAAAGAATAAAGGGCCTCACCCTGAATTTGAGTGACGGACACAACTGGCGATCGTTGTCACTGGATTTTTCTCCGCTCACTTCGAAATTATAATTCTGAACACGTGATTCTGGCACATGCCGGACCTGAATAAAGAACTTCAGCAATATAGGATATTTATACAGTAGCTATCACAGCTATGGCTCCTTTAAAAACTCTTTTTTGTCAAACTGTTTTCGGAGATGTCTCTGCAAAGAAAAAGTATGTTGAAACGCAAGTCAGTTTCAACGACAAGGTCCAAGTTTAAACACTTTTTCTCTGTTCATTTTTTTTGGAAAACGACCACTTTTGTTATTCCGAAAAACTACAATTCCACCTCACCCGTCGTTCTTTTTTATTCCTTATTCCTGCACAATTACCTGTTTCATTGTTGAAATGTTCTCAAGCTATGCATGAGACAAACCACACCGGAACTCTGGGGAAGGACAAACCGTTGCAAAAAAGGGACCAAGTTCGATCCAAAGCGTCAAAGCGCTCAATTTCGAGCTACCACCAAGCCAGGCGGAATTCATTATTTCTTTACTTGTTATCTATGCTTGCACTCAAAGCGCGCCATGAAACGAACTAATGAAATGAACACATCAGACACTAGCGCAAGAGAAAGCAAACAGACTTCCTACTTCCCGTACGAGGCAAAGTCACAGAATAAGTGAATTCTGAGCCATTCGCCTTCAGACTTGTTCGCTGCGGAACGACGAGTGTATCAGGAGGGATGCTGTTGGCGCGGCGCCAGCCTGTCCTCCACCAACTGTCGAAGGAGCGTAAGCGACACGACTGTGTTATATCGTTCGTCACTAGTAGAGAACGGGTTTGGCGCCGCGCCAATCCCGTTCTCCCGACCCGCCAGACACGCCTCTTCGTTCGCAGCAATCCAGGCCACACCTCTTGCTGCAGTTCAGAAGAAATAATTGTTTTAGCATGGAGTGGCCGGTGATCAAAATATCTGCTTTTTCTTCTTCAGCATTTGTCTCCTCTGTATCGGGATCTGCTCTTCTGATACAATGACGCCATTCCTCCCGACTGAATGCCTGATCGAGGTGAATGCCGGCTATTTTCAAGTTTGTATGCAGAGTGTTTAGCCAACGCTGTTTGAGACGCCCTTTCGGCCGCTTTCCAAGCACCTCTGGCTGGAGGTTTTTTTTTTTGCGAACGGTGTCAGCCTTCAGGTACACGGCCGTACCGTCGAAGGCGTGTGTCGCATTTTGTCTGCTAGGGGCTACAACGAACCTTTTCTGTTAGGAACGGGGGCGTTGCAGCTACGGTCCAGCTGCGTGACGACCGCCGTCCAACGCCACATTTGTCTCTCCATCACATCGAGGCGAGCTTTAGCTTGTTTGGTTCGGGCTAGCACTAAGCACCACCTGACCGGTCGGCGACAGTTCTACAGATCTTCCATCTGAAGCGCTCTGGCATTTTCTTGCTGCAAAGGATCTCAAACATGGATCGTCATTTAGACCAGGCCGCACTCCTCCGCTCTCTTTTCTGACTTTGTATTGCCATCGGACGCAAGTGCTGATCCGAGATACTTGAATGTTTCCGTGCGCTTGAGCACCGTGTCATCGATCTTAATGGAGCCCGGCTCATTTGTGGTGTCTTTCTGACGTTCAACCTGAGTCCAAACTCCGCCCGGCGATCAGACGAAGCTTGCACCTGATTGCAGCGTGTCCTTTTCTTCCCAGGCAAAATCACATCACCAGCATAAAGCAGCGTCCAAGCCATTTTCTCCTGGAGATCCCGTGATATGGCATCCATGATTACAACGAAAAGTGCGAAGAGCCAGAGCAGAGCCTTGATGTACCTCAAGGTGATGGGGAACTCCGCCAAAGCTCC
>MU966875.1:0-16625 GCA_036418165.1 Cooperia oncophora | reverse complement strand
GAGAGTTTTTCGAGAACATTCGATAATCAATTTTTTTTTTAGATACAGCCGACGGTATAATTGTCCAGAACATTACACATCATATGAAGTAAGTTAAACCTACCACATTGCGAGGAGAGGGAGATTGATTTTGACTCCTTGATGGCCTGGAGTAAAACAAATCAAAACTTGAAACGATTCAATTTACCCATTACACTGGTTGCAATATACCAGAAATTACAGCGTAGAGGTTACTAACCTTGATTGTAAGGGACGAGCCACTGCAGGAGCGCTTCCAAGTAGAGATACTGCACTAATGCCATCATCTCTTGTTTGGAGTTGAGGTCGGCTCCTTTCATATGGCAGTTTTACCGGCGGTCGTTGAGGAGATATTGGGGTTACCTGAATATACTGATACATACAAGTATAATCACTGCAAAGTATTAATTCAGAAGCAGTTTCAACAGACAAGAAAACATTAGACCTCTTGATCAAATATAACTATTGCCTGAATATTAAAAAAACTGAAGCTCTGTAGGTTTATTCCAAAAGGTTCAAAAGGCGAAAATACCCTAAACTCCCTTCGGAATATTTATTGCAATATTTCGATGCTTAGCACCTTCGTCAGGCCTCAAATACTTTCTTAATGTAGTTAGATACCACACAGAGTACAATCAAATTTCTCAGGTGGGTATGCATCTATTGAACCGGTATCTCTTTCCGTCCGGAACGGTAACCGCGCGGGTCACCATTTTCGACGGAAAGAGTAAGTTTTTCCACTGATAGAGACAGGCCCATGTGAGTTGATATGACACACTCTGTGCAGCATCCATGCTACACTAAGAATGGAACTTTGAGGCACGACGAAGGCACCGAAATATTGCGATAAAAATTCTAACAAGCTTTTTTTAGATTTTTCAGCCTTTCAAACTCTTTAAATTAACTATTTGCAGATCCTTCTACACTCTGGAGCTGAATGGATGGAATTCCGACAAAGCCAGGGGAACGTATAGATCGCTGCTGTCCTTTATTGAAACATGGGTTTGGCTTATAGAAAAGGGTTCTAAAAATGAAAAACTCAGGGTTCGTACACTTTGCATGTAGGGGACGTTGGTGTTGGACTTGATTCTATTCGGTGATATGTAGCTTTGAGGTCTTTCTTCCATCTGCCGCACCCCATAGAAACGGATATTTTGATTGTTGCTCAACACTCCGTCATCGGTCCTTGTTGTTCCAATACCTGCAACAATATTTCTAAAATGGGATGATTTCAGAGGAAATTAAAACTAAATAGAAAGATTACAGGAGGTTGTTCAAGATTTAAAAAACGAAACTATTTCCTTGAACTGCCCCCACCCCATATAATCATGAGACAGTTAATTACAACTTTAAATGATGATAGGAACGTTAAAACCATTCTGAAGTTGAGCTACAAAAAAAAACTAACGGTAAAAAACTGACTCAGAGATGATCAACCAGCAATTTGTGTAATTCACATTACATTACACTACATCAGCAATGCTGACTGGTGCCCCCCCCCCACCCAATCAGTCCAACGAAGTGTTTTAGGTATGTATTCACATGGATTAAACGAACCAGTCTATTATATAAATTCCGAATTCGGTAAAACAGGAGTTCAGTTTTTGAATCGAACATTCTAGAGGAGATTTCAATCTGGGGAAGAAACTGCTACGCTGTTTAACCCGCGGATGAAAGGAATAGGAGACGATTCCATGTTTCTCGGAGGAATACCAGAAGAACTATAAAAAAGTCTTGTGACAGTCACTAACAAGGTTTAAGAAAAGGTAAGAAGAAAGTGTGGATGGAGGAAAGCACCTTTTTGAAGAGCGCTAAAAATGAGTGGGGAACGGGGTCTCGAGTAGAAGATGAATTTGAAATTAAATTAAAGTCCGTAGCAAAATCATCGCACCTAGAGCATCCAGATCCAAAGGTTTCGAGTTTACAATAGCAACCGATGCCAAAGCAGAGCCATTCAAGTGGAACACTTGGTCGACTATCCTCGTCGTCAGAATCCAAAATGATTACCTCGGTTTCCATCTGAAAATTGTGGAAGTATTTTTTAAACTCGAGCTCGATGTGACATTACACAAGCGACACCTTCGGCCACGAAATACGTCCAAGGACGTCAAAAAATCTGACGTTCAGTAAATGAAGCTCTAGTGATAATTCAAAACAAATATCACAATAGGAAGGTGGGGCGATTTTGCGACGCGTAGCGACTTCCGCAATATCGATCGCCTAGCGACGAGATGTGGGGGCGGCACCATCGGCCTCCCCCTTGCTCACACAAACCATGGTTATCGATCGATGTCTACCCATTAGACGAAGGGACGTCATGAAATACTTGGCGACGAAGGACTGCGGGGGGTTCCAGGGGAACAGACTGAGTTGAATACTTTTTGGAAAGTGATTTGGGAAGTTCAGCGTCGTAGAAGAGAGTGTGGGACTCTATAAAGGGAGGTTTTCTTTATGGAAAGTTACTGTTTAAGGAAACACCCTGCTTGTTCAATGGTACATTGTGTGCTCACGCCACACTAAGCAATCATTCGTCCTTTAAAGATGCACAACTGCCACTGATCCCCGACACGAAAAATAGACTACGATAGTTTCCAATATGCGGCTAGCAAAATAAGTATTCATGCTATGGCGACCTTTAAATTTGCTACGTATGATTTTTTCCTTTCATGATATATGAAAAGATTCTCAAAATTAATGATGCGATGGGAGCTGTAATCAGGGTGCGTCCTACCGCTGGAAAAAAAGGAAAATGTCTGGAAATCATAATCCCACCCATAAATTTTCTCCTTTGCGACGATCAACCCTTCCCCATCCTGCCGACCATCTCACTGACTTTCCCCAATTATCTAACAATTTTCCCGACGCTTCCCCTACGTTTCGCCGCCCACCTCCAGTGGGGATGGGGAGAGAGGAGAGGTCACGGCCAAACAACTACTGAATTCATTTATCGAAATTTGCAGTAGTATAAGACATGGCCGCGACCAACTAGGGGCTATTATTGGCGTATTTAACCCTAACACGACCTCCTCCATCCTTCCCAGCTGCAGAATACGATAGACCCCGAACCACCCCCATCCCCTCGCTTGGTATTCCCAGCGTACGACGAGCCCTGATCGTAATGTACTCTTGATTGCTCATACAAACCATGGTTATCGATCGATGGACGAAGGGACGTCATGAAGTAGCAACATTAGAGAATTGCACAGTTACCGCTGATTCCCGGCACGAAAAATGGACTACGATAGTTTCCGCTATACAGCTGCAATATAACTATTCATAATTCCATACGATAGTGATCTTGAACTTCGCTGCGTATAAATATTTCCTGTCGTCAGGTAAATGACGCAGGGAAGCTGAAAAAATTAGTAAGGGTACAGGAACAATGTCCCCCTTATTGAGTTTTGCGCAGCTTTTCGTGTCCGGACCACTTGTTAGTGAAGGACAAGAAAAGTTGTTTCCCTTGTATTCAATTGGCTGGCACTACTTGGAACGAGAATGTCCACTGGTAAACAGCAGAGGCGCCAATCAAGCGATAAGCTTACGCCGGACGAGTTTTCGGCACGCTTCTTTTTTCATCCAAAAAAGATCAATCAGGGGTTAACATGAGGAAGAGGTAGCTGAGCAAGGTAGAGGGGTAGAAGGCGAGGGTAGGTGGGAAATTTCAAGTTTGGGAAAGAGCAAGTCGAAAGCCCCCTCCTCCCTTCATCCGCACTTATTCTCCTTCAAGTTACAGAACGAGTTTCCAGCGAATAGAAACCACTGCAAAAAAAACCCATTCAATAGTAAAACATTAATGTACTTACCTCCACGCGAATGTCAACTAGAACAGGGGAGCAGACCAGTGGTTCCCGCAACGAAGTTCTCTTTCAGCGGGAAACTCGTCCACTCCTTGCCCTGGGAAAGACAATGTTGGTCCCGCAACGATCCCTTCCTTGACCAGGTTTATACGAGCAATGAAGTGAGTGCTCTCTAGTTATCACATTACTTCTGTTTGGTTAACACATTCCGGAAAGCCGTTGTATGAGGATCTCCGCATAATTTTTTACATAAGTCACGATAATCAGCAATTTCATCTGTTTCTTTCACTTTTACATGAGAATTTGTATTCTCTGCCTGAAAACGTGTTCTGATACCTTCGGAGCATGAATAAGATGCAAATGGACCGTATGAAACGGCGCAGAGAGAAAAAAGTATGACACACCATGTGTGTCACACGGTCCGGAACGTGTTTAATTAGTTTTGAAGCCATGCTAATGAGGTGGGACATTTTGATGGGGACCATCCAAAGTATTGAGAACAGAGACCTTTAGTTCCGAGAATTATCTCTTCTTGTCACCAGCGTCAAAATAAATTCTCATAGTTTAAAGTGTGAGATTCTGGAAGTACAACGGACTGTCGGGGCGGCTGAGCCGCGCTGCACTGTGACGCGACAGCGGCTGCGGCTCGGTGACGGCGAATCAGCTGATTTCGATGGAATTCGGCTGCGAATTCCCACTTTTTCAGCTCTTCAAGCTTCGAAAGTATACGGTGAGTCATTTTGAACTATTTTGATTGTACTGGCTTAATTTCCTTTATTTTTATGTCCATTATTATGCTCTTTTCCTTGTATTTTGCCTTATTTCAGGCATTTATTCAAATGGCTTGCATTCTTTCAGATTCATTCAGAGCCACAATTTGAAATTGTGAAATAACTCACCTTCCACTTTCGAAGCTTGAAGAGAAAGTGGGAATTCGCAGCCGAATTCCATGGAAATCAGCTGATTCGCCGTCACCGAAGCCGCTGTCGCGTCACAGTGCAGCGCGGCTCAGCCGCCCCGACAGTCCGCAATGATGAGGACTGTATTAGTTCACCGATTCCGGAGCTCCTTTTCCCAGCGCTGTGTCGAAATTCCTCATCTGTCTGGTTCACAGTCGTTTCTTCGCGCCTTTCAGTCCATAGTAGCGAGCAACATTAAAAAAGCCGAAAAATTGTGTTGAAACGATGCTCACAACACCTCGCAGCTCTGAAGAACTCCTTGTGCAAAGTGTGACTACCGTAGCCACACGGACTTCTGCACCATGCCCCCCCCCCTTACCTGAGTAGCTCAACTACTTCACACAAGAGCTAACTAGTCACTCGTGACGCGCGAATGGGATTACCTTTCTTTGGCAACGAATTTAAACAAATGACAAATGAAATAAATGATTTCTGCTTACAGTCTTGGGTTGTGTTATGAGACAATCTTTGTTGCTTCAGATATGTGTTTGTACCTTTGGAATGTTTCCACAATTCGTATCTGCAGCCCCAACGTGGCGGTGGGGTTGCAATAATTTCAAGCAGCCAATGCGTAAGCTAACAGAGGCAAGCTACGCATGGCCAGTTCATACACCGAAACAGTAGAGGAACTAGCCTCATTCTCCTTGAGACCTGAAGGGACCTCCGACAGCACTGGTTGGGACGCTCGGGAGTGGCTGCAAGAATCTTGAGACCAACGGAAAAACAAGCTGTCCGTACTAGAATAACGACAGCTCGACGTCATCAGACTGGAGGTGAGATTGCCCGCTACACGCCGTATACGAAGCAGGAGAATAACTGTTCTTCCGAACATGAGGCGTTGGCGTGTGAGGGTTCTCGTCAGCACGCATCTGGCCCGTGGACATCAGCTTGTACGGAAATCCGACGAAGACGTTTGCGGAACTGGAAAAGTCCTACAAGGAAGACCATACTTTCTCCAAGGTCGTCAGTTGATTCCAACGCTAAGATCGGACCGAGAAGTAGGGCTGAAGAATTCACATCGGAACTCGGAACACAGTGGACTGATGGTGAGTAGAATGAGCTGTCTAATTTCATCATGTCGACCCACACCACCGCTTGTTTCAGAGGCCCTCTTTTCTAGGCAGGACATGGGTGTTCCCTGATGGACAATTCTATGATGGATCTATCACATCATCTTTCAGTAAGAAGGTATTTGCCTACGGACGAGTGCTGCCTGCTTGCTAAGTTCTTACCTGGAGTCGAACCACCGTGCCGTCGCGCAAGGTTCCTTTTTCGACGAAAGAGAGAGCCGCAACTTTCAAAATGGAGTTCCGAGAATGTCATCAACCAGGATCACTTCACGTCTCTCGCTGGGCTCTGTGAGGATTCCATTATAGACAGCATCGACAGCAGCTTGTTGGACATCGTCCCTTCATTTCTAAGTGCGACACACCATTTTGTCGCTGAAGAGTTCGTGCGATACCAGGTGCCACTTAATCAGGGACAAGAATATTCGAGGAATTTCCACCCAGTTTTCGTCATAACTCTGGCTCGACTCTCGCTGCTTGTCGATACAAGGTACCGAGCTCAGAAACGCCTAAGGATGACTGCATGCTGTTAACAAGTATAGAGGATCTGCCGACATTGGCCAATTCGCCCATCTGCCTCGCTGTCTGCAGTCTAGAAGCTCTTAGTTGAGTCATCCTAAATAGATCGCAAAAACCCCACTGAATGAAGAGTTGTTTGAGTAACAGCGTGTACACGAGAGAATCACCGATTCAGATCAGACTTACATGGTAACGAAGCTCACCGAAGCATCGCGAGAGTGTAAGATGCCGTTACTCACGTTCATCGACTCGGAGAGAGATTTCGACTCCTTGAGACAGGAGCTGTTATTGAAGCCTAGGATGTTCGTACTTGATACATCAGGATTCTTGGCAATCACTGCAGCAACGTCACGACAAGGATGTCACGCAAGCGGAGCTGGCTGATTTCGACTGCTTTTGTGGAAAAATCGGTTTACAGCTCAATCCTACAAAGACGGTTTTCATGAGGAACGGGCTGATTTTTGATTCACCATTCTCGCTTAAGGGAACGACCTTCTGAATGTTCTTGCTATGTGAACCGGGGTCGAGAAATCATTATGATGAACGACTTAGCACCAGAGCTGAGCAGTAGGAAGCAGCGGCTCAGGGATCTTTTAAAAATTCGGGGAAGTAGCAAGCAAGACAAAGAATACTTGGCTCCGTGTACACCTCTTGGATTCCGCAGTTCTTCCTGCATTAAAGTACCCCGCGGAGACTTGGTTTCTATGAAAGCCGCGTGAACATGCGGTGCGCGTCTTCCAACACGCCACCGAGAGAACGATGCTTGGGGTTTCTCGCTTCCTGCAAACGAGAGGAATCGGAGCCTCGCACGCGTTGGCGATCGACGCCCTGACAGCCGCGTCACGTATAGCGAATAAGACTGCACATTCCTTGATCCATCTCCACTGGAGTAGGGGACGCACATTGTAGTCACGATTCCTGCAAAGGAGTGCCAGGGCAACCTTTCCATCAGTGATGCTATCCTGAGTCCGCAACAATTGGCGGGGAGGTCAAGACGCCCTCATCTGGCCGTCATGGCTGAGATTCGACAACCTTGGTGTTTTCGAAGAACGCGCTTAACAGAACACATACATACGAACCACACCCGCTCTTCCGAAGGTTCGGAGATGCGAAATTTCCGGCAATCTGGCATTTTCGAAGGATGCATTCAAAGGAATGGATGCATAACGTCTGAGTCTGACTCTCATATTTGATTCTGCAGCTGGGCGTGATCCAGTCAGGCAAAGTCTCCAATCGGCCTCTCCTACCATGTTAGACCGGCAACGAAACTATTGTCCCTCATGCGGTCAAAGTCCAGTCTTCACGCTCAACAATTCGTCTTTCCTTTAATAGGTACTCTCGTCCTCAGTCTCTAATATTATCCCTTTCTCGCAGCTCCACAGAAAGTAACGAAGGCGCCGCGGCCCTCATAACTGGCAGTTCTGCTAGAGGGGACAGGACAGCGCTTTGCTGGATAAAAGAGCAAGTCTGGAGAACTCGTGCAGTAAGACCGCCAAGGGTTCTTTAAGGTGTCATATTTTTTTGCTTTTTTTTCTCCCCTGTAGAGTCACTTAGCAACTACATATAGGTTTGTAATTGTACGCCACTGTCCACAGCATGCAAACGCGGGTTTTGTTTTTAAGTATTTCTAGGTAACCCGAGAATCAGGTAAGGTAGTTCCTAATATTAGCAGGGTGTTTCTCGTCACTATTTCTCAGTTGTCGTGTAGTACATATATTGATATAATTGAACCCGAAAGGTCTTTAGGCGTGTAACACAGGCTGACCGTACAATCAGTAAAGCAAACGTTTGATCGCAGAATCGTAGGTCGAAGTTGTGATCGCGCGGGAACGCGCCATAGAAAAGGGAGGCAAAATCATTACGGCACAGTTCTTTTGTTTTATTCTGAACTCTCTGTATTTATTGTGTCTTCTCTTGCTATTCCCGCTCGATGGGATTCCCTACACCTCGATAGTCAACTGGGATCCCAGCAGCTGCTCGGAGCCGGTTCTTTTTATCGTGTTGTTTGCTCTTAGCTCAATTGTGGGTTTTTGTTTTTGTGGAATAAATAATGTCTTTTTCCGCTCTGATCGAGAGCCAAACAAACAAACAAACAAACTTAACAAATAGTCTTGGGGTCATCTAGATGGAGTATTAGGCTTCACAACCTTGGCATATCTTTATTAATGTATTAATGAACAATAACGAATTTCAACACAATCGAAGCACACAAATCGAAGCACATTGGCCACCGTAGAAATCGTATTTGCGAGATGGGACCGATATCATTCACGGTCCATATCATAGCAACTTTCTCGTTTTTTCGACCCATTATCACCATCGTGACAGAGACCGAAACTGAACGACACATTGCATTAGTATTCTTTTCATTTATAGAGAATAAATATTTTTCATATGCGAACGAATGTTGCCTGAAGTGGTTAAAGACACATTTTCAGATAAAAGGGTGTGCAGGACTCATAATCTTTGCTCCTTATCTCGGTGCCGTTCTTCTACACTTCACCGTATGCGAACAAGGGTGCGTTACTTCCGGGTCGTGGCATCGCGCGCACTATCAAAGAACTTCCCAGCTAGCTGACTAGACAGACATGGGCCTAGAGCTATTCGTCTTGGAAGAAGCAATGGCAGAGAGAGTCAAGAGAGTTGAAGCGCCGCAGCTTTGCCACATTGCGTGAGTCAGGTCCTGATGGATGATGCGTACGTCGCCGCACCCGGCTACACGGAAGAATCGCTCTACACCCAGAAGTCTGTACCCATTCATATGTAGGAAAGGTGTTTCTGCTTTTTTGGCATCAGCTTGATCGCCGTGCCACGAGTGCACGCACCTCAATATAGCAATTGCAAATGTATTCCACGCTTTCTCTTTCTCACCAACGAAATCTAAACTGCTTCGTTCGTGATTCTGAGTTTCTCCTAAGAAGTCTCATTTTATTTTTATTTTCCAAAACCTCGGACAACGAACCTGCTGAGACAGTGAGAAGAACAAGTGGTATCAGCGGAAGCGTCATTTTCGGCACACAGACTGGGTTTGAGGAGATTAAGTGCCGCTCCTCGGCATCAAGTACAAGCATCTCGTGGGTTGCGACGTCAATCTCCGGATCATGCCATCGTGACGTCGCACGACGTGTTCGATTCGGACGATTTATTCCACAGATTGGGGGCTAAAGTTCACATTTGTAGCTAAACCATTCTCGTACGTCTAGAGTCTTGGAGACAAACTGAACATTCACCTCCACGAATCCCAGTCCTTGCAGTGTGTGGATAGGATGGGTTCGCACTTGCAGTAGCGTGCCACATTTGCCGGTCAAAAGTGCACGGGCGTGCGGCTATAGGAATATGACAAGGGTGTTGTCTTTGTACTCCGTCCACGCTACCAGCATGGCCAGCGACGCTCTCAACCATGGCCAAACGGGCTACTTGCCTGCGCTCTATTGGTAACGGTTTTTCCCTACC
Source organism: Cooperia oncophora (assembly GCA_036418165.1). Classification (NCBI taxonomy): domain Eukaryota; kingdom Metazoa; phylum Nematoda; class Chromadorea; order Rhabditida; family Trichostrongylidae; genus Cooperia; species Cooperia oncophora. The sequence goes on along the minus strand of MU966875.1, from coordinate 6,812 downwards.
GCTGAGTGCGCGCTAGTTTGTGGGACCTTGGTGTCGATGAAAGTGCTGCAACTTGAGGATAACATGGGTGGAGTATGGAGATGGTACCGGATGTCACTACCCTGGAGCCTAATCCCCGTGCACTTTCACCAGAGGAAGTGGCACACTACTGCAGGTGGCATTCGTACGCCTCGCACATAGCAAGAACTGTTCTGGGAGGTGAGTGAACAATTTCTCTTCAAAGAAGACATGTAGGATCACTGCATTCCTCTGATGTTTGGGTTTATTCGAACTAGTCTGTGGTATGTTGTAGTTGCTCCCGGATCGGTGAATCGAAGATCCTTGGTCGAAGGAGGTGACTTTTGAGACTGCAGCATAGGAGAGGCAGGATACAGCGTCGTTGTGTGAAGCATGTAGGGGGTCGTATTTTTCCGCTGGGGAGGGGGTCGTATTTGGTCGTTGGGAGAGGGGGGTCGTATGTGCTTTGAGAGAAATTTGCTGCGTTGGGAAAAAATTTTTCCCGGTTGTTGACTTTTCGCGTGATTTTTCCTGTTTCATGTGTACTATATACCCCGCCCCCCTTTCTCCCTCCTCCCCCCATTCGACGAAAAATTTTTGGGTGAAAAACTGGGCTGGAAAATGTGGGGAATTGGTAGGTCGGTAGGTCGGTGTTGGAGAAGGGCGTCGTAGGCTCTCTAGGAGGGGTTGGGGGTGGTACCAGCACTACCATTTCATACATCTATGTACCCTGAGAAGAGGAGGAGGTGGGGTCGTGCTAAACAACCAGTCTCCCTGATCACCATGATTTCCCCGGTATCACAACTTCTCGGCCTTCGCCAACGCTACCAATGACATCAGACCCCCGCAGCGAAACTTTTAACACTGAGCTGGCGCCCTTTCATCCCAACACCATAACACCAATCTATGCAAACTACGAGCCTTTGAATGAGACTGGAGGTCAGAATTCAAGGTCAACTGACAGCTTACCGTAACATCTTGACACATGCCCATTTGTCTTTGACATAATCGTATTTGGCAGGTGAAATAGAGTTGATTTGAGTCGGCGTATTTGAATACCTTCAAGATGATGGATTTCATTCCAGACTACTCTTAGAAAATATGCGGGTCTTTGTCAATATTCGACTAAAATTGTGGCCATTTTCTTCGATTCAGTTCTTACCTGACTTGTCGCATGTGCCCTCATCAAGTTCTGGTCGTAGATCAGTTCGCTGATCAGGAAACTATCAGTTGAACATCTGAAAAGACTAACTGAAAGAAATGTATCGGGTGAAGTTGAAGTGTATTCACTCGATTCGATAATCACGTCCGTGGATTTGGGTCAGGAGGTCCAAGTGGCAGCAAGGGTACGGTTGCGGGTGGCGTCGCGCGTGCGACTACATAGGCTCAGTCAAGAAAGTAAAAGCAGTTAGGTAACGTAGCTCAAGCCAAAGCTTCTAAGTTTCGCCAGCGTGCCAAAGCTTCTACGTGTCCCAGCAAATCGAATTTCTTGGCCCGCACCCCTGGTGATGCTGCGATTGTGCGCCATTACATCGATTGGCAGTCATTACTGGGTTTGTTCTCGCTCCATCATTGTTAGCAGTACCACTAGATCTAATTTTGATCAGGAATCCATCAAAAACATCTGTGAAGAAAGCATGGATCTTAAATTAATTGCGCCTTTTATGTAGGAGCACCCGACGACACCCAAACGGAGTACGCAGCCACACCCTTCCCATCTCTGGGACGTGAGATCTAAATGATAGAGTTCAACAAACATTATGGATGAGCAAGTTTCCAAGGCACACCGTGAGGCAAACACAAATGTAAAATATGTTCGTACAGCTTTCACATCGAGAGAGTATTCCGTATTCCTTCTTGCGCAGCTACCGCAAACGTGAACGGCGGTAAAACTTTCAAGATCTTCCCAGTAATTCGTAAACTTACCCATCGTAGTCAATTACTGCATGATCTTCACCATCTCCATCAGTAACAAAGCACTTCTTCACAAGCATGCCCATATCCGGTGGGTTGCATTCCCATACGTGATAAACCTGTAAACGAAATTGTCAGAAGTATTCAAAAAAAACTCTTCGTTGGTCCGCCGGCCCGTATCCTACCAGCTGTTGAGGCGGGTGAGCAGCAACAACTGGTGGAAAACGACTAATACGAGCGATATGATACGGTCTTGTTGCTGACAAGAGAAAAAAAAACGCGGTCCGGCACCGCGCCAAACCCATCCCCTCGATGCGCTCCTTATCAACAGCGAACAAGGGTTTACATATGCTTTTGGAAAAGTAAAATTTTCAAAAGCGCGTACCACGCTTTGCGAACGGAGCGAGTACCCTTGTGTTAGTGCACCCTTCTTTTCTAATGGTTATGGCGCTAAGGAGGAGATGTACACCAATGAGGAACGTATTGTGGTAGTACCGGCTCCGTCCTTACGGCCAGCTTATAGTTTTTTTTGAGAGATAGGTAAACATACTGTCTGTCATCTGTTGAAAGAAAAAAAGCAACGAAATAGACCACGTCAAACCCATCCCCACGCCCCATCACCCGGAGCGAACAAGACTATACCCATGTAACCATGCTTTCTGGAAATTAATGTCTTTAAAGGCAGATGGCACGATTCGCGAACGAAACGATTACTCTCGAACCTGTCCGTGCCACCCCTCTTTTCCAATACGTTAAAGAGGAGGGTGTCCCAATGAGGAAGATATAGTGTCAGGCCTGGCTCCGCCCATACGACAAGCTTCTAGAGTGCTTGTTGAAGAAGTTCTGACTTCCGAGGGATTAAACTTCAAAGGCTAAAAACACTGAAAGAAATGTCAAGACTGTACTTTGGAAAGAATTTGGGAAAGAAGATAGAGAGTTTGCCCAAAATTTTCTACATCCGCTTGAAACCACATTCGCTTATTTATTCAGTGACCGTCTATTTTGTGTGACTTACGTGTAAAATGACGTTGATTATTCATAAAAAGTACCGTTTCTCCGACATTAGCGTATGTGAGTGTAGGTCCGTTTGGTGAGTCACGTCGAACTGAATACTCGCATTTTGGCATTGTCATCGAATCTTGCAACTCAGTTGTTGGCAAGCTGCTGAAAATGAGGGAAGTTTACGAGCCTTTCAATATCGTCATTTCGTTTGGGAATGCTTTTGAGGAAGATCTTCTTGATTACGAGTTAAACTAAGCGCTAGGATAATGAAATGCTTATCGTTTATGGCCGTAGAGTGCGCTACGCATTCAAATTCTGTTAGGAACAGCGTGAGCATTTGGTAACGTTTTGCTCAGGCAACGGGCAGCAGGCCTCCCGATATTTTTTAGTATTTGCGTCGTTTGGAACAGGTGTGAAACAGATCCCGGGCCAAATGTAGCTCTGAGATGCCATGCAAGCAGACCAGGTCGTGCCTCCTTGTACTTGCCTTCTCATCGAGCAGAAAAATGGTGCATACATCCGTTCTAAGTATTTGAGAAGGCATGGAAGGCAGTACAATGTAGACCAGCAAACATGACGTTGCATAGTCGCTGAGCGCTGGCACCCCAGCCACATTTGCCCCAGATTTCCCCTTGAAGAAAGCTTAGGTGGTACACTCGAAATCCCTGAGATGCGGTCGGCGTGGCTGCGTACTTCAACTGAACGTGGCAGTAATCGCGCTTTCTTAAGATGTTTTTATTTAGATAAAAATGCGGTCATGTTTTTGTCCAACGCAGAATAAGATGACAGTCATCTCAAACTGAAGTACTTCACGAGTGACCCATCCTGCGCCACGTTCAAAAGCCACGCCTACTCCGTCGCAGGGATACGGAGTGTACATATGTGCGACGCCACGGCCTTGCAAAACGTTGTCCACTCCGAAAGTCTGAGTGTCCGATGAGTACAAAGGAGGCTACAGGGACCTGCTAACCTTAGAAAATTCATATACATACCTGACGTCAATAGACTGGCTGACAATCGAATCGGGTTCCATGTAAAAGCACTTCACATGGAAAGCCCTATCATTCTTTGTGATGAACCCAGCCGGATGAAATGAGACCAGTACCGTCACGACAAAGTTCACTCCCCTAGGATTCGCCTGGAACATTCATCATTTTCGTTTCCTTACAGATAAACTGGAATTAATGCAAAGAGCTCACCGATCGCAATCGTTGCATGCCACATTTACCCAACGGAAGCGTATAGGAGTTTGTACCGTTATTGGCATACGACTGACGGCAGGACTTATCTTTTGCTCGACCCTATAATGTTATCTCACTTACATGACCTGCCGTTATTACAGCCAATAGAATCCAGAAATTTTTTAATTTTCATTGAGTTAGAAGCACATTCCACGCTCGTCATGTGGGCGGAGCAGGTCCCAGCGCTGTGCCTAGCTCACTTCTCCTTCCTAGGAAAAAGTATAGCAATAACTTCCTTTATTCTGTGGAAGTTTTGTTAGAATATAGCCTCGCGAAACATGCTCACATTGTGCAGCCTGCTCTCTTACCAGCCACAGTGGTGTGTGCTTTGTCATGCGCTGTCTTCGCTTGATTATGCCAATGTCAGTTTCCTACTAATTCGCTGCGCTGTTTCAGAAGCTCTTCACAAGGGCAGTCATGGGTGCAGGTGGAGTAGTGACAAACGGCGCGGCATACCACTGGCGGACTAGGCGATCAAATTTTGAATCGGTTCTCGCCCAATCCGCAAGAGCTCTCCTTCTCTCCAGTGTCATCTGATTGGCGCCAAACTCATTCAGGAGATTGGGAAGGCTAGAGACACATCAGTCGGCTCTGTTAATCATTGCAAAGAAAAAGCTTCACATAAAAACCACTGGAGATCTGAAAAGAAGTGGGATACGCGGCGCATCCCAAGAGGGTTCTACGAAAACCGAAAAACGTATCCTTTGTTGTCAATGTGAATAATTGTAATCGTATATGAGCGCCAATAAGAATTACTGAGGCATTTGTTTATTGTACTAGGACTATACTCAAGCTCAGATACATGCGATAGATACACAAGCTGGCTTGAACTAAAACAGGTTCCGCCTTGATACTAGTCGCAATCAGTCGAGCGGCAGACTTAAAGACATAAGGCACGATAATTTGGTACTCGGTGTAAAATGCTAGCAGGAGTGCTATGTAGTGGGAAAATGGCGAAAAACGAAGTGAAACGGTCAAAAACCTGCGGAGAAAAGTCCGTTCCTTAACGATTCAAAAAGCAATTTTGGACGAGTTTCCCATAGGCATCTTGCCAATACGCGCTACGGTAGATACTGCCGCACGTATACTCGAAATCCGTGAGATCGGGTAGGCGGAGCATTCGAACACTGTAAGGAACTGCTTACTAGTGGAATATTCCATCTGGGACAACTGTCATCTTGTTCTGTGTTGGACAGAGACACGACAACGATTGTGTCGAGATGAAAATATCGCATCAGAAGCGTAGACGCCTTAAGGGTAAGTTGAAACATGCGGCCACGCCTACCCGATCTCAGGGATCTCGAGTGTACGTGCTCATAATTATCCATAGTCACTGCAGCCGCTCAATATCCAATCGCTTGCGCCTCATGTTGTACTATGCAAATGAAGCAATACGAGCATCAGGCACGGTCGTCCATTTGTGGGCGGGCGTGTCGGTATGTTGCTGCTTAATAGGGCGTTATAAGGATACCATTCTTGGAAAAGGCGCTACGCAGCGCCTGTTCAGGGGCGTGGAATTCCGTCCTGCAAGATGTATTGATCCTACTCGTCTTGAGATTCATCGTGCCAACGGAATCACGCTTGAGGGGATGTGCAGTCAAGAGCGGACGAGGGGGTTTGAACGGTGGCACCAGCTCGTTCTTCACCAGTAATTGAAACGGCCATATACGGTGGAACACGGGCTGGCGCGCGCCAAACCCAGCCCTGTTCCCCCCCTATGACGTGCCCCAAAATCAGCAGCTAGCAAGACTGTATCGTTTCACCTAGAGAATAAACACCCCATTGCGTCAAGGCCGGCTGCTTTGTCTGGTAGGATGGCTAAAGAGACGTTTTTCATTGAAAATGCTGTGATTGATGAGATTTCCGAGAAGTTTTTCTTCCTCCAATTAGGATTTCATTTGTCAATGCAAAGCCAGGTGAGCCACACAATTAAAGTCCATATGGCACGGCAGACAGGCACAAAATTTTGCAAATAATGGGCGCACAAATGAGCGCGGATTTGCGCAAAAAAGAGGGAATCCTGAGGTCGCGCATACCCTCATGTTTTCGAAAACTTTCTTGGCATGTGTCCTCTCCTTCCTCGTCTCGATTCTATAATTACAAAGAGAGCGAGCTCACTGGGATGATCAGGGAAAAAGTAAATAAAATGGTATCAAGTTTGCCACATTCGGTTCGGCAGTGGCTCTTGAAATCTTATTCCTAGTCACGCAGGTTGAAACTCGTTCTCCACGTTTCAAGTTTAGAGATACAACGAATAATGGTCCTACGATGACAAGAATATGTGGAAACCTGCTGAGTGCTAAGGAACTTCATGTTCGGAGAGCCTTTGAAATTTTCCAAAAGTGATTTACATTTTGGCAAATAGGGCGTTCTGCCCATATCTGACTAGGGAAGGTCGTCAGGTCGAAGTGGCCATTTGTAATGAGATGTAGCTCACTAGACGTGGTTTTGGACGCTGATCTCGAATCTGCCTTCGAAATTTGCAGAACGATTCTCTGAACGGAGTTATGGAGCTTTTTCCACCGCGTTGCAACAGGTCATGGGATCGGATCCCTGCTGAGCTTAACTTTTTTGCTTCTTGCGCAAACGTGGCAAAAAGTGGTTGTAGCGTCACTACTACATTAGCGCTCTCCTTAACTTGCCTGAAAAACAGTTTGC